>JAHPZR010047848.1:0-20108 GCA_019787425.1 Platygyra sinensis
GAAAATTCATTTGGACAGATGAGCTAAGGTACAGTACTGCTACATGTAATTTTTAATACAAGATCAATTTAAAAATATTAAAATTCAAACAATAAAACAAAAGAAATTAATTGTTTGTACCTCATCATCGATTTGATTTCTTTGGATTTATTCCCCTAAGTCACAGAGCCAAGTTAGAATTTTGCTTCATCAAAATTGGCCTATTTATTGCATTTGGTTTCCTTTTGTTTACATTTTAAGTGAGTGGTGAATTGATGGTACATAAATATTTTTAATGCAAGTTTGATTGGTGCTTATTTGAATAATTGCCAGGCAGCTGCTGTGTGATGTTGTTGAGATGAAGATTAAAATCTTTGAAATGTCAAAGACAAGAGCTCAGTCTGCAGAGGAGCACTTAAAGGTAAAATAATTATGTTCTGTTTGTGATCATGTCTTCTGTTGCACCATTTACATATACAGGCTGACGTGATTGTCTTCCCATTCCATAAAGGTCGGCACACACGAGGGTACTAGCCCCTGCAACTAGTCCCTGCAACAAGACATGGGGACAAGTCCCATGGTGTGAACTGGCAATTTTTAGTCTAGTCGCAGGGACCAACTTTAGTCCCTGTGACTAGTCCCACAAATTCAAACCAGTTTGAATTTTTGGGACAAGGCCCTGCAACTTGTTCCTCAAAGGCTTCGTGTGAACTGTTCGTGGGACTAGTCCCTGCGACCAGTCCCTTCATGTAAACTCTTCAGGGGACTATTCGCAGGGACTAGTCCCATTGTGTGTGCCGACCTTAAATGGTTTCAGTTACACTTTTTTTATTTCCAAGTCTTAAAGTTAATGCTATTTGTACTTAGCTTTGATTTTGGAATAAAGGTCATTCGGTGTTGGTCAACTTGACATGGTTACCAGTGTTGTGAGAGCTGTGTACAGTATTGTTTGTAAAATTTTGTTTCTTCGATCAGGTGTTCTTTGAAAATGATGTACGACCACTGTGGCCAAAAGGCTGGATGACAAGCAGGTGAGTTCTTGTGGTGAATCAACACTTGCCTAAATATCTCTTTAGACCCTGGAGAACCTATGAATAATATATGCCTTGACTGTGGGATATCAAAAATCTGCATTTACATTTATTATGTATGAAAATGATGTCAAAATGTTTGTCTCCCCACTTTAGAATTCTCTTCAAAGAAAGCAAGCAGGCCCATGGAAAGTACACGAGTGTTCCGTAAGTGTTTCTTGTTTTGTTTAAAGTGCACCTAACCCCAAAATATTTTTTTCGCTTAAATAAATCTTTGCACCTGTTCGAAATGCAGTGTGCCTTTTTAAACTAAATCTTGACTTTTTTATAGGCTGTAAAAGTTATGAAATCTAGCCATCACCTGTTGCACGACTGAGCTAGTAAGGGGCATGGTTCTATTCCTGGGTTGACGTCACAGACTGATTTGCATTGTAGTAAGTCTTTGTAAACATGCATCTAAAGAAGTTTCTGACATCAACCCAGGAATAGACCCATACCCCTTACTTGCTCGGTCGTGGAACAGACGATGGCCAGATTTCTTAACTTTTACCTCCTGTAGAAAGTCAAGATTAGGACTAAAAGGGGGCAAAAAGGCTTAATGCATTTCAAACCGGTGCAAAGAGTTATTTAAGCAACAAAAATATTTTGGGGTTAGGTGCACTTTAAGATTTGCTGTGTAACAAAATTCTCCAATCTTGACCATTTTATTACTGAACCTAACATGCTCAATGTTATTGTTGTTTTTCAGAGCTAGAGTCTATAAAAAAGGTAAGAATTAATAACCAGTTAAGATGGTTTGTGGTCACTGACAATCCTAAGAAGTATACATGTTATTGTACTTAAAATGAAAAATTAGTTCCAGATAGGATTCAAACATTTTATGGCATCCTAGGTACCGGTTGGGCATTCTCAACAGTTTATTTTTCTATTTGGGTTATGCTTTTGATGTTTTGCTTTGTGTCTCACTTTGTTGTTGTCAATTAGTTCACTTGGGTGTGGTTGGGTAACATGGCATCCTAGTGAGCTTGTGTCGCAGTCAAGAGGGTGAGAATTAAGCTGAATGTTATGTTCTTTCTTTACTTATCGGGTCCTATCTGCTGAGCATAAAACCTGGCAGGCATGAGTACTGGTGATATCGAACCCAGGGAGAGGAACCTTTATTTTTTACGCCTGTGCTATCAAGCCTGTAGTCATTAAATTCCTTCTGTGAGTTACTAAGTTTAACTGTGTGCAATTTGTATATGCCCCTGCTAGTGGCTGTCTTTTTCTTTTAGTTCAAGAACTGTTATATAAATTTCTATCCTTGATTATCTTTTGCTTTTTTAGCACCTGGCCCTAAGAAGCAAGGGGAATCTCCAGAAAACCAGGACAGTGTAAGTTAAATTAGTCACATGTTGTTTGGGAATACATGGTCATCTAGTTCATAATGGTGATGCTTTATTGCAAGTAAATTTGTGCGCCAAGAGTTCATTTTTGTGCACTGTAAACCCGAAAAATGCATGCAATTGAAGAAATACGAGAAAACTAAAAGTGTCACTAACCCCAAACATTTTTACTCCTTTAATAGTAGTGGCAGTTTAATATGTTTTTATTCTTATACCCCTTTAGAATGTTGGCATTGCTGATGTAAAGGACATGACAAGTCTCACTCCATCAGTGGTAGGCACTGGAAGCAGCCTTGCAACCACAGCACCAGCAGCTGTGCCAGCAGTTTCTGCTTCATTAGCAACAACAGCCATAGGTTTATCAGTTTTCAAGACCCTTGCACAGTCAGACAGGCTGGATATCAAGCCAACTGTAGCAGCTCCGTCGACTGTCATACCTGTGCACAAACCTGTCGCCACTGCAGCCAGTGTGACCAAAATGGAAAGCACTGCAGTGAGCAGATCAGCTCCTGAACAGAAACCTCAAACTGTATCAGTAATCGCTGAATTAAACCTTGCTCAGAAAGATACTGCTCAAAAACCTGCTATAATAGTGAAATCACCTCCATTGTCAGACAGTCTCCAGTCAAAGCCTGCTGTTACAATATTAGACTTTGCAGACATGATGATGTCCCAGGGGCAAACAGAAACATCAAAACTGCTCCATTCTCAACAGGCTACTCCTCCAAAGCAGCCATTAGCTTCTTTTCTCAACAAGACAACTTCGTCACCGAAAGAAAAGCCAAGAGATCAAATGTTAACTCATCTACCAAGTTCTGTGATTACTACAACAACAATTTCACTTCCAATCCAATCGTCCACCATTTCACCTGCACGAACTCAAATCACCATGTCGTCTCCACCAAAAGTAATTCGTTCCTCTCCCATAGTTGTTCAGAGCACCAGTCATTCAGGATTGATGGCGGCATCTGTCGGGAGTCTTGCGGCAAAAGGGTTACCAAACAACTTCATTGATCTAGCAGCATCTTCACTAATGCAGCAGCAACAGGCAGCTGTCTCTCTTGCTACTCCATCTCAAACAATTTTGGACACCATCACTTCACCAAGAAGGTGAGGGAATACATGTCTGTCTGTCTGTCCTGTTCTACAGTACAAGTTATCTACTTCAATCTACAGTTGTTGCTGCAGTCATATAGTTATGGCCTTACCCACAGCCATAAAAATGCAGGGCCAACTGTAAGTTAAACTGCATCACCTTTTTCCACAGCCTGTCTTGAGACTAGTTGAGCCAAAAACATGCCGTTGACAACAGAGAGAAAATAATTGTCCAAAAGTTATGTTTAATATAATTTTGTTTTGTTTGTGTTTATAGACCAGTGGATCTCAAAAGCTGTCAAGCAACCCATTCAGGATTTGTCCCAGGATTAACACCTCAATCCATTGCTATGTCACTAACCTCTCCCATGACTTCACAAGCACCGCACATTTAACCCAACAGGTTAATTTTCACAAGGTCTTCTGAATCCTGATTCTGACTGACATAACTGACTAACCATTAACATATAGACTACTGGGCTAACAAAAAAAACAGCCGATTTTCTGGTGAAGTTTGGCAGGTGATAAATTTGCATTTCTTTTTTTTTTTAGATTAAAACTTTAGACATCTCCAAGTTATCTGACTGCTTGTCAAAATTCAAGTCCAACCAATGGCTTGGATTGATCCTTTTTGCTGGTATTGTGGGTGGAACACTTGCAAAGAAAGCCACAAACAGGAAAGAAAAAGAAGGGACACAGAGCAAGGAAAAGATAAAATAAATTAAAAATAGGATTGAGTAATATCTACTGCAAGAACTGTGTTGTTAGATATTACATTGATTCTAATGTAAGTTGTGTGTATAGTCAACTTGCAATAACTCAAACCCTTGCTAAGTTGAACTTCGCATTAACTCGAACCAAAATCTTCTCCCTGCTGATTTCCTTTGTGATACTTTTCACATTACATAACATTTCCGATTAAGACAGTAATTCAGCGATGTATTGTCTTATTTTCACTTCACTTCTCTGTTCTGTAATTAAATTTGATTAAAATGTACACTGCATGAATGGTAAAACATTAAACACCATTTTTTCTTCATTTCCAGTTGTTTGTTCTCAATTCCTGATATCTTGAACCTTTTTCAATTTCCCTTGAATGTTCGAGTATTTGGGAGTCAACTATAGTCAGCGTGAGTAGCCAACTGGTAGTGTTGTATTTTAAAACTACTGCAAGTAATATTCTACAGGTCAGACTGAAAGTATAATGTATCTTTGTAGATAGTGTACTTTTTGTTTTTCTATGTATATGATATTAATCTTAGAGACATACTTATGTAAATAGTGCACTATTATTATATTTTAATGTAACATAAGATATGTCATTTTGTCTTTTGATCAATAGACACATTATTGTTATTACAGACTATTATTATTATCATTTTCATTATCATCATCATCATTATCCTTATAACTATTATTATTATTATTATTATTATTATTATTATTATTATGGCAGATTCTATTTACTTTTGTGCATATCATTATTACATCAACCGGCGGATTTTAAATCTATGCTTGTTAATTACATCAATTTACGTTCCTTTTTCTGTTTAAACAAATTCGTACAACTTCTTAACGATATTTACATTCTGGCTCAAAATCCAGTTTTAGCAGCATTCGATGAGGTAACTCAGTTCCTTGTCAGTGTTCTTAACTGATCTTTAGTCATTTCTCAGTTGCTCATGGTATCCTCCAAGAAAGTCAAAAACAATGATATTGATTTGATATAAGTCTGTACTTTTGTACTCTCTTTTAACACTGCACACAGTTCTATGTATTTTGTTTGTATTTCTTTGAATCGTTCTGCAGTTTTGTCTGCTTGGCAGACTGCCTTCAAATAGTGTCGAGATGTTGGTTTCTTTATCATGTCAGGCTTATTATTATTATTGTTGTTATTATTATTATCATCAGTGAAGCAATGGATATCTACACTAGCGAGCATATGGAAAATACACCACCTAGGTTCCAGAGGTGGTTTTGGATGAATTTTATGAGTGGTGTATTTTCGAGTAAAACCAGAGAACAGTCTTGTGTCTGTGTAGGAAATTCTTGTTTTCAATATTTACCTCATTAGCATAATCAATCCAGTACATGATGGAGCTACAAATACTTTGTTTTCATGTGACGTCATCATTTCCAAAATTACAAATTAGCAATCCTACTGGCGTTTTAGTGTCATCAGACATAAGACTTTATCATAACTTGGCATTTTACGACGTTTAAGCTCGATAGGTTTCCTCATTTTCCTCATTTTCTTATAGCTGATCACATCATCGACGTGCTCAGATTTGTGACGTAGATTAAGGAACACGTGACTTCAGGCTTGACTTATCTTGCTTGTTTTACCTCTGTAAATTTAGCTTCGCAGTCTATGCAAAATGCTCCTTTCCAGCATTTGGTATGAGCTACTAAGTTTAATTTACAGAGGTAAAATAAGCGAAATAAGAGCGCCTGAAGTCACGTGTTCCTTAATCTACGTCAAAACTCATTCCAAACCAAGGGAAGACTGGTGCGAATGGTGGACCAAAATGGCGGCAAATTTGAACATTTTTAAAACTTCTAAAAAAGATTGCATTTTATCCAAATCGCATTTTTCTTTCGCAGAAGTTCATTGGGTGATATATAGAATCAGATAAGAAGATAAAAATTTTGATGATATGGGCACTTTAATCAAAGAAATCATTATTTTAAATAAGACAGACCATGTTTTATGGTACCACATTTCCAAAATCTAAGACAGTTGAAAAGAGACTCACAGCAGAGTATGTTAGACAAACTTCTAGGTGCTTGGAAATGTTGTAAAACACTGTCTTTTCAGTTTCTCGAGTTCAGAAATAATAAGGATGCAGACAGAAGTAGAGTATGTGCAAATGTTTATTTCTCCAGAATGCAGTTCATAATAATATCGTTCAAAAGATAGACAAACAAATGCCAGCAGTATGGCTATTGAGTTCATCCACTTGTTTAGAATTGTCAATAAATTTGTGGAAAAATAAGTTATTTATAATTTTGACAAGGACATCACTACAAAGAGAGCACTTTCAAAAAGTCACAATTCAGAAGACAAACAGTATGACATATAATCCCTTTACATTACCATAACTTCTTTTATTGGCACTTTCTACTTTTTTTTTTTTCTACGCCATAAGAGACCCACTCGTGAAGGAGAAGAAAATAATTTATTTTTCTCCATTCAAGGGACTGTGTGAAATGTCATTTACAGGGGACTGCCAATAAGTAGAAGTTCAAGTTAGTTCTTCTGTGACAAGGAGTTTTCAAAATATTAGCAAGACTTTTCTGTACAGGTTGTCAAAATTTTTGAACCATTTCAGACTGTAGTAGGTTTGAAGAAAAAATACCTTTGTTTCATAGTACATTTAGAAAAAGAAATAGTGAAAATTTCACAAGTTACAGTAGGTAAGTAAAGAGGTTTTCCAAACATGATTATAATAAACTAGTTTCTGAAGAATATTCATCACCTAACTATGATTTGATTAGATATAAACTACAAGAAAGTAGTGTGTCAAGACCCATTAGGGGAGAGTCAGAAATCTCAGTTACATTTGGTGTGATCTCAAGATGTTTATCAAACTATAGTTTGACTTGCATCAAACACAAATAAATTATGCACCAAGCATTGGGGTATGAATGAATGTTGTGCAAACAAATACTAACAGCAGGTTTGAAAACTGATGAGCCAAAGGATCAAGACTCTTCATAACTTGAGCGAGTAACTCATTGCCACACTTGCATCACAAAAAAGGAAACGATAATTATAATGTCCTTGAAAATGCCTGTAGCCAAGTTTCTAATCCAGTCCTGTTTAGCTTAGCGTCTTAGCTTAGCTTCTTAGCGCCTTGCATCTATTACTGAGAAAAACGCTAAGGTTTGCTATCTGCTATTCAGCTTTATAACATAGATAGGACCCTGCGCGCACTCTGATTGGTCAAAGACCTATGTTTTGACAGAGTATAAAGCATAGAAAAAGCGTGTTTTATTGTTTTGCGCCCGTAGAATCTATATCATAAAGCAAATGAAGAAGCCTAAGCCGTGTATTACACTGTAGTAAAACACCAGTCATTTGAGAACACTCGAGAACTACATTTCCCTCGTGTTCTCAAATGCCTGTCGTGTTTTACCACAGTGTAATACATGGCTTAGGCTTCTTCATTTGCTTTATGATATAGATTCTAAGGGCTTCTTTATTTGTCAAGTAGCTAGCTTTGAATTCCCTTTTGGCATACATGCATCATCTGATCCATCAATATTATTACGTCTAATGTAGACTGATCAAACCCTCACCAGAATGTACGTCAAGTTGAACATTCACTAATGACATTACCAAAAGCTACTACACCATTGCTCAAAATTCAAGCCAACCGGTCCTGTCTGGCAATCAAAAGCACTGTGCATGTCTGTTGTGTTATAATGTCAAGTTGGAAAACCTGGGATACTTTCCATTCAACCAGAAATTGCTAGTATGAATTTCCAGGAATTTACAATAACATGGAAAAGCATTTTCCACAACTTCCACCAAAGACGAAAGCCTTACGAGGTATAACTGTTCTATTTGATTTTCCTCATGGAATTTTTGGTAAGATCATTTGCTTTTTGGAAATTCAACAATTTCAGGGTTTTCTGGAAACTTCCCCCCCCCCCAAAAAAAAAAAAATTATGTACCATTTGTCCATTTTCAGAATTTTCAGCATTTTTGGTTGAATGGAAAGTGCTCCTGACCTGCTTTGCGTTTGTTCAGATATCAATGAGAGAAATTAGACCATGGTCACTTTGGAGGTTAAAAACTGCTCAACAAGATCCTGACTTCCCAATCAATTAAACATTCTATACATCTCCAATACACCGGATTCGTAATGGGTCGCCAAAAGGGGTGATGGTTCATGATGGGTCGCAACGACCCACAAACAATACAAACAAGCAGGCGAAAGAAGTGTAACAATATTCCTTGTTCCAAAATAATGTTGCTCCTCAAATATTCTTGTAAGTGTGCAGGATGATGCTCGATCACCGACATGGATTATCCTGATCTGTAATGAACCGCCACTAGTTTGGTGACCCTTTAAGGATTGGGTATATTGGACAACCCTCAAACATTTGTAGTAAATATAACTATCATTATTTCATAATTATTGTTACTTTTCTGGCTAATGTCCCTTATATTCATGACAAATATTAAATTGCTTTCAAGTACAAAATAGAAATGGCAAAAAAGCTGTACAGAGAACGAATAAATCTGTCTTAATTACAAAATTAGCTGAAGCGAGGTAAAAATGGCGATGGATGAGTTCCACTTGAAGAAGTTTGGTTTGGATCTACAAATAACAAAACAAAAATATATCAATTACATATTTAACAACAGCCTCCATTTCGGCACAAATTATATATGCTGGGATATTTGTAAGCGGACATTATCTGTTCAGAGAGGCAAGCAATTTCCTGAGAGCCCAAGGACAACTGTAAGCTTCAAGGAACACAATGTCCAAGAACACATACATTAGAATATTTCTTAAGTCAAATGGAGGCTATTGTTTTTGTTACCCTGTTAAATTTTCTGCAATGCATGAAATTGGGAAATGTCACTCGGATATCCCCCAGTTTTAGCTGGGGGCATATTCATGTGTTTAGACCACTCCTGTACATGCAAAAATATTTGACATTATAAGTATCAATAACCACTTTTAACCATTAATGCTTGGACTTGCAAGATGGGCTATTTTATGGGAATTACTATTTTTTGGAGATTTAAAATTATCTTTTTTTTGCTATCCACATTTGCGTTATTACAAGACAAAATATGTGATCATTGTGAAGATCATTTTTGTACATTTTATATTTAATTTGACACCCAAATTGAATATTCAAGGAATTTAACTTTAATGAGAGTAACGTCATTTTAACTATCAGTAGAAACTAAAATTATACTGTTTAAAAGTTAAATTTTACTAAATTTAAAAAATTAATCAAAAACTCTTAATTATGCCCTTAATCTTGTATTTAAACAAAACAGTTACTTTAAAACAATTGACTTAGGGATATATGGGTCCATTCTATTCCTCTTGGGAGGAATGAATGTAAAGATGTGAAAAAAAGTTAAGCCTAAATACCTTGAAAGACAGGCTGATTGGACAGCAATGCACCATGGGGCAGCTGTAATGAGGGCAAGCTCTGGTTGGCTGTTGGGTTCATCCCCAAGAGAACTGTTGAAATTTAAATGAACATAGATCTCTCAAAATAGTGGTACAAGTTTACAAAATGAATTTTAGTTTTTTGCTGAAGGTTACTGGTAAATTGCTCTTCAAGAAATTTAAAAATTAGGCAATATTATGTGTCATCTGTCTATCAGTGAGATATGTCTCAGAGGACTATTGTAATGTTTAATGACTTGTGGCTGCCATGAGATTGTAATAATAGTTAGCAATTATTGAATGAGGCTGAGTAGGATATGAAGAATTCTGCAGATCAAGGAGGGTGCTATCCATGTAGAGGCTGAAGGCCGAGGTGGATAACAACCTCCGAGATCTGCAGAATTCTTCATATCCTACGAAAGCTGAATTCAATAATTGCTTTATTATTAATTCAAAATATTTCCCCATTTTTAAAGGAGTTTTGCCATTTCGCTCTTTGTTTTTCTGCTCACCAAAAATAACACAACTTCCTCCCAAGATTTTCTCAGTCAACAGTTCAATAATCTGCATCAGGCCGCAATTTTGATGTCATTTTGACGTCGTCAGTTCAATAATTTGCAAAGGGCTGCACTTTTGACGTCATTGGTTCAATATTTGGACAACAGCAGACGGTTATGGTGAATTATGGGTGTGGTTTTAACCAATCAGAAACAGGGAAATCTTTTGATTGAATAATAACAATAACCACTAATTGTGCATGTAACCAGGGTCAACTCATCAGCATAAACTGACGTGTCAATAGTCAAACTGTAGCGGGCAACTGCTTGTCTCTTGCTGTACTATCTCACTCCTGGTGTGTGAAATTTATTGATTCATTCCATGACAGTTTTAGAACAATATCATTTATTTAATGAAATCCATGATTAGTCACATAAAATCACTCAATATTATTGCATGATGTTGATCTTCAATACATGGTTAAGCAATTTATGTGATCTTCACCAATTGCCCCATAATTTTATTAAAAGCAGTAAATTTCTTATAAAAAAATGTCATTCTTTAGATTGCTTTAAGACATTTTAGTGGTAATAGTTCAACAACTTTTTCATAAATACTAAATTAATACTTATTTTATACACATTTTAGACTATAACAGAGAGGTGGACAATTAAGCAAAATGTATTATGAAAGAAAACCACATTTCTTTTACACTTCCTAGTACACTACTAAGATAGAAATAAAATGTATAGTAACTAAAAATGTGCAAAAGGTAAATGAGAATTAGGGATGGAAAATCCACTGTTTTGAAGAAAAGGAAATCTGGAGAACCCAGAGAAAACAAACAGTACCTGGATTGAAGTGATTTTGTGGGAGTACAATGCCAGACTGTTGTTCTTGCTGCTGCTGCTGTCGAGACAGGTGAAGCATAGCAGATTGTAGATTGGATGGGACGATCCCTATGTGTGTCAAGGGTGTGGTAGCCTTGCCATGCAGATTGGCAGCAGCACCAAACAAGGTGAGATTGGGAGGTTGAGATTGAGGCTGATGCAGTGCTTGTGAAGTCATGGGAGAGGTTAGTGACATAGCAATGGATTGAGGTGTTAATCCTGGGACAAATCCTGAATGGGTTGCTTGACAGCTTTTGAGATCCACTGGTCTATAAACACAAACAAAACAAAATTATATTAAACATAACTTTTGGACAATTATTTTCTCTCTGTTGTCAACGGCATGTTTTTGGCTCAACTAGTCTCAAGACAGGCTGTGGAAAAAGGTGATGCAGTTTAACTTACAGTTGGCCCTGCATTTTTATGGCTGTGGGTAAGGCCATAACTATATGACTGCAGCAACAACTGTAGATTGAAGTAGATAACTTGTACTGTAGAACAGGACAGACAGACAGACATGTATTCCCTCACCTTCTTGGTGAAGTGATGGTGTCCAAAATTGTTTGAGATGGAGTAGCAAGAGAGACAGCTGCCTGTTGCTGCTGCATTAGTGAAGATGCTGCTAGATCAATGAAGTTGTTTGGTAACCCTTTTGCCGCAAGACTCCCGACAGATGCCGCCATCAATCCTGAATGACTGGTGCTCTGAACAACTATGGGAGAGGAACGAATTACTTTTGGTGGAGACGACATGGTGATTTGAGTTCGTGCAGGTGAAATGGTGGACGATTGGATTGGAAGTGAAATTGTTGTTGTAGTAATCACAGAACTTGGTAGATGAGTTAACATTTGATCTCTTGGCTTTTCTTTCGGTGACGAAGTTGTCTTGTTGAGAAAAGAAGCTAATGGCTGCTTTGGAGGAGTAGCCTGTTGAGAATGGAGCAGTTTTGATGTTTCTGTTTGCCCCTGGGACATCATCATGTCTGCAAAGTCTAATATTGTAACAGCAGGCTTTGACTGGAGACTGTCTGACAATGGAGGTGATTTCACTATTATAGCAGGTTTTTGAGCAGTATCTTTCTGAGCAAGGTTTAATTCAGCGATTACTGATACAGTTTGAGGTTTCTGTTCAGGAGCTGATCTGCTCACTGCAGTGCTTTCCATTTTGGTCACACTGGCTGCAGTGGCGACAGGTTTGTGCACAGGTATGACAGTCGACGGAGCTGCTACAGTTGGCTTGATATCCAGCCTGTCTGACTGTGCAAGGGTCTTGAAAACTGATAAACCTATGGCTGTTGTTGCTAATGAAGCAGAAACTGCTGGCACAGCTGCTGGTGCTGTGGTTGCAAGGCTGCTTCCAGTGCCTACCACTGATGGAGTGAGACTTGTCATGTCCTTTACATCAGCAATGCCAACATTCTAAAGGGGTATAAGAATAAAAACATATTAAACTGCCACTACTATTAAAGGAGTAAAAATGTTTGGGGTTAGTGACACTTTTAGTTTTCTCGTATTTCTTCAATTGCATGCATTTTTCGGGTTTACAGTGCACAAAAATGAACTCTTGGCGCACAAATTTACTTGCAATAAAGCATCACCATTATGAACTAGATGACCATGTATTCCCAAACAACATGTGACTAATTTAACTTACACTGTCCTGGTTTTCTGGAGATTCCCCTTGCTTCTTAGGGCCAGGTGCTAAAAAAGCAAAAGATAATCAAGGATAGAAATTTATATAACAGTTCTTGAACTAAAAGAAAAAGACAGCCACTAGCAGGGGCATATACAAATTGCACACAGTTAAACTTAGTAACTCACAGAAGGAATTTAATGACTACAGGCTTGATAGCACAGGCGTAAAAAATAAAGGTTCCTCTCCCTGGGTTCGATATCACCAGTACTCATGCCTGCCAGGTTTTATGCTCAGCAGATAGGACCCGATAAGTAAAGAAAGAACATAACATTCAGGCTTAATTCTCACCCTCTTGACTGCGACACAAGCTCACTAGGATGCCATGTTACCCAACCACACCCAAGTGAACTAATTGACAACAACAAAGTGAGACACAAAGCAAAACATCAAAAGCATAACCCAAATAGAAAAATAAAACTGTTGAGAATGCCCAACCGGTACCTAGGATGCCATAAAATGTTTGAATCCTATCTGGAACTAATTTTTCATTTTAAGTACAATAACATGTATACTTCTTAGGATTGTCAGTGACCACAAACCATCTTAACTGGTTATTAATTCTTACCTTTTTTATAGACTCTAGCTCTGAAAAACAACAATAACATTGAGCATGTTAGGTTCAGTAATAAAATGGTCAAGATTGGAGAATTTTGTTACACAGCAAATCTTAAAGTGCACCTAACCCCAAAATATTTTTGTTGCTTAAATAACTCTTTGCACCGGTTTGAAATGCATTAAGCCTTTTTGCCCCCTTTTAGTCCTAATCTTGACTTTCTACAGGAGGTAAAAGTTAAGAAATCTGGCCATCGTCTGTTCCACGACCGAGCAAGTAAGGGGTATGGGTCTATTCCTGGGTTGATGTCAGAAACTTCTTTAGATGCATGTTTACAAAGACTTACTACAATGCAAATCAGTCTGTGACGTCAACCCAGGAATAGAACCATGCCCCTTACTAGCTCAGTCGTGCAACAGGTGATGGCTAGATTTCATAACTTTTACAGCCTATAAAAAAGTCAAGATTTAGTTTAAAAAGGCACACTGCATTTCGAACAGGTGCAAAGATTTATTTAAGCGAAAAAAATATTTTGGGGTTAGGTGCACTTTAAACAAAACAAGAAACACTTACGGAACACTCGTGTACTTTCCATGGGCCTGCTTGCTTTCTTTGAAGAGAATTCTAAAGTGGGGAGACAAACATTTTGACATCATTTTCATACATAATAAATGTAAATGCAGATTTTTGATATCCCACAGTCAAGGCATATATTATTCATAGGTTCTCCAGGGTCTAAAGAGATATTTAGGCAAGTGTTGATTCACCACAAGAACTCACCTGCTTGTCATCCAGCCTTTTGGCCACAGTGGTCGTACATCATTTTCAAAGAACACCTGATCGAAGAAACAAAATTTTACAAACAATACTGTACACAGCTCTCACAACACTGGTAACCATGTCAAGTTGACCAACACCGAATGACCTTTATTCCAAAATCAAAGCTAAGTACAAATAGCATTAACTTTAAGACTTGGAAATAAAAAAAGTGTAACTGAAACCATTTAAGGTCGGCACACACAATGGGACTAGTCCCTGCGAATAGTCCCCTGAAGAGTTTACATGAAGGGACTGGTCGCAGGGACTAGTCCCACGAACAGTTCACACGAAGCCTTTGAGGAACAAGTTGCAGGGCCTTGTCCCAAAAATTCAAACTGGTTTGAATTTGTGGGACTAGTCACAGGGACTAAAGTTGGTCCCTGCGACTAGACTAAAAATTGCCAGTTCACACCATGGGACTTGTCCCCATGTCTTGTTGCAGGGACTAGTTGCAGGGGCTAGTACCCTCGTGTGTGCCGACCTTTATGGAATGGGAAGACAATCACGTCAGCCTGTATATGTAAATGGTGCAACAGAAGACATGATCACAAACAGAACATAATTATTTTACCTTTAAGTGCTCCTCTGCAGACTGAGCTCTTGTCTTTGACATTTCAAAGATTTTAATCTTCATCTCAACAACATCACACAGCAGCTGCCTGGCAATTATTCAAATAAGCACCAATCAAACTTGCATTAAAAATATTTATGTACCATCAATTCACCACTCACTTAAAATGTAAACAAAAGGAAACCAAATGCAATAAATAGGCCAATTTTGATGAAGCAAAATTCTAACTTGGCTCTGTGACTTAGGGGAATAAATCCAAAGAAATCAAATCGATGATGAGGTACAAACAATTAATTTCTTTTGTTTTATTGTTTGAATTTTAATATTTTTAAATTGATCTTGTATTAAAAATTACATGTAGCAGTACTGTACCTTAGCTCATCTGTCCAAATGAATTTTCGCTTAGGGACATTTTTCTTTGTCTTATCTTCTGGCTGAGCAGGTGCCTAAAGTCAATACAAGCCAATCATTATTATCAACAAAATTCAAGTGAATTTGACAATATTCATCATTCTAAAGTGGTTTTCAATTGAGTGTGGTAATACCAAAACCAAACTAATCACGCATCAATTAGACTACTTAGCCAATCTCAAACCACAGTAAAACCAAAACCAAAGTAAATGCCTGATTACTTTCAACACTCAATAGAAAACTGCTCTATTCAATAACCATTCTTACATTTGGATCTGTGGGAGTTGTGACCTCTTCACTTTTCTCATTTTCCTCAACCAGTTCCATAGCTGACTTGAAAAGTTCCTTCTGTAATGAAAAGCAGCACAATAGCAACATATTCACCCACAAATAAATCTCAACAATGATACAAATATGCTCCAAGTTCTGAGAATATTGATTGTGCAGTGACTGTACTACACAGAATGCTATCACTCGAAGAAATAATGTCAGCCAGTAACTCTGTCATCGAATAAGGCTTTTCAATTACCTAAATAAGTCATATGGTGTTTCCTGATCTAGGGAACCTGAGCTCACAAGCCTTGTCGTTGTTATTAGGTTCCCTCACAAAGTTTTTTCTATCCTTTATTAGCATAAATCTATTAGCGCGCTATCATGAATTCTGTTCCGTGATTGGCTACGCTACTTACTGTATCTATTTTGTGATAGATAGTGAGTAGCGTAGAAGTGTGCCCTTGTGTCCCATGCGATAGAAATCTCTAGCTTATAATCTAGTTGTTTATCAGTATAAATATACTATTGTTCTATCACGAATGGCATTCTCTGATTGGCTATCTATTCTGTAATAGATAGTGAGCAGTGTAGCAGTGTGCACTTGTTGACGAAATGATGGCTTCTTCTTAGTGTTTTTGAAGCATCTGTTTAGAGGATTTAGATAAAGTTTGAATGACTAGTAGATTTATACTAAAACAGTTCAGTGATACACACTTGATTTCTATAGGCAACTGCAGAAATGTGAGAGGACTGGGGGAGAGTATGGTTGTTTTCTGTTTGTTTGAAAAACTAAGATATTCAAATGAAAGATCAACTAAATTTGAGAGTCTTTACCAAGAATAGACGTAGTTAGAGGAGGAAAATGCCAAAATGGTAGCTCTTCAAATATCACCTAAAATAGAGAGTTTGTATGGATTGGGTAGACAAGCCACAAAATTATAAGGATTTGTATGAAATTTTTGCAACTTTTGCGAGGCTCCCATTTGAACAATTTTCTGCTGAAAACTCTTAAACTTGGTTGGGATAGCTTTTCATTCAGTAACACTTTAGCTGATGCTTAGATTTTCAATCTAATCAATATAAGAAAATCATCCCAGTCCTCTCATGTTTCTGCAATTGGCTATTGTACAATAGAAATGTTGTATTCCTTTGCATTAATTTGTGCTATTTATTAATCACTGTACTCCAATTCTGTTTGTATGGCAAATCAAGTGAAATAAAAACAAAACTATATTGTTTTTATTTATCAAATAAACCGTGAAATCAAATACCTTATGATCATCTGCATTTTCTCCATCTTGTTTAGCACTGCTAAAATAAAATAAGCCACAGAAAATTTCAAAAACACTAACAGACTACAAGAGCAATTTAGCAGTTTTGTTGTCATCTTAACTAGAAAAGACAAAGACAAAAAAGTATTGAAATAGAACATGAAATCTCAATCAGTATATAGACCTGAATTATCTATAGTATTTTTTTAGCCCTTTCACTGCCAAGACGCTCTTACAGATTTTACTCTGTATAATGCCAGACTATTTTACTCCTCAATGGGAGACCCCTTGGCAGTGAAAGGGTTAATCATCTAAAATGCCTTTATGTTCATTGCAGTCAAATGTTTCAACATGGTTTCTTTTGATACAAAATAAAAACTAATCTAAACAAAAATGAAAAGGTATTTTTATGTTTGGAAATTTGAAAGAATTTTGCTAAACAAAACCAAATCTGAACAGCTAAAGGATTTGGCATGAGAAAAGGAGTCAGTGCACACTATTGCTTGTAACATACAAAAGAGCTACATTTCAGTTTTTCTTTCTTTCTTGAACTTTAGAGATTTGCATTTGTATGGCATTTTGTTTGTTGCAACTTAAACCTGTGATTTGCTTGCAACTGCAAGGTCAAAGTTATTTTAAAAGTGTGCTGCACAAATTGTCAGAACTAACATTTTAAAGTTGCATAAGCGAGCACGGTGAGAATGAGGGCTTCAACGGGATTCAAACCCGTGTACTCTGTGATACCAGTGCGACCAGTTGGTAGAGCATTGCACTGGTATTGTGGAGGTCACGGACTCAAATTTCTTTGAAACCCTGATTTTTTCAGGCTTCTTCTTTCCATTTGCTTAAATTGGGAAATTAACTGCGATGATCACTCTTCACTTTCATTATTGATATTATGATTATTATTATTATAATTATTATTATTATTATTATTAATATTATTATTAATATTATTATTATTTATTATTTTTTTTTTTTAGTTATTGACCTTTGTCTTTGACTTTCCTCTTCCACATGCCTCTTAACCTCTTCTTCAAATCTTTTAACTTGTTCTGGTATGACTCTGTCCACAGCTATGAAGAAAAGAGCAATGATGAATTACTTGATTTGACATACATTGGGAAATTTTCCATGCTTCTGTAGACTTGTAGAAACACAAGGCAAAACAAGAAGTGGATAAAAGTGATAACTCACTCAAGTTGTTTTGAGCACCAAAAATTTCCAACACATATGTTCCCAAAAATTATGATAACAGAGAAACAATGTTACCTATTTTCATAAAAAAATTGAAACATTTAGCTACCAGTAAGTCCTTTTTCAGTAACTCTAGAGTTATATAATGTACAGTTTATTATTTCTCTCAGTTAGATCTAAAGCTACATATAACAGAACAACAAGATCTCACTGCTGTAACCTGTTCAGCGAAAAAGTTTGAAAACATAATACTATGAAAACACAAGATGTAGGTGACTGTTTTATCAGCTGTTGCAAGGATGTCCTGTTTATGTAGTTCAATGTTCCTGTATCTCCTGCCATAAACAAAAAAAGAACTTGGAGAACATCCAGCCATCTTGACCTCACACTTTCTCAACAAGCCATATACAGTTAAACCAAGCAAAACATGTTTGCTACTAGTAATAGTCCATTTTTCAGTGATTCTAGAGTTATAATGTACCGTTTATTATTGCTATTAATATTTATTATTTTTGCTATATATTGGGATTCTTTACCATATAGTTACCAATATTGGGTCAAAGAATATCCTGTACTTAGGATTTTGTCAAAAAGAGGATTGTTAAATCTCGGTCGCATTATATCATAACTCTATACTACCAACTGAAACATAATTATCTTGAATGTTAACGAAATAATTACAGAAACACATTGACTTCCTCCATTTTACACTGTATGTTTTTCCATACTGTTGCAGGAAACAACTGTAAAAACAGAGAATCTTGTTTCCACAGCTTTTCTATCTGCCAACCATGTACCACTCATGTTAGGCTTACTCTATGGCAACAGAACAACCTTTCACTTTTTTAATGAAAAATAAATGGCTCATATCACAGCTATGCAAAGATTAATATTAAATAATTTACACGACTAACCTGCTTTGAGTTTAGCCATTGGTTCTCTCAGTCGAGCAGCCTAAACAATAAAAAAAGAGTGAAACAAAATCGTCTATTTATTAGTAACTGTAATAGAAACAAAACTAGTAAATTAAAATACTCTTCTCACCTGTTCATTTATAAGAAGATTCTTTGCCCTTTTCTTCAATGTCTCCTTGGTGCACGGCAAATAGTAAGCCAAAAATTCATAAATACCCTAGAAATGCAGGAAGAACTGGAATTAAAATAATGTGACTATCATATTCTAGGACTTCATATACAAATTTAGAAGATGAAGCATAAGATAGCAAACTCAAATCAGTGTATAAAATTTGGAAAGCAACATTTAATCCATCCAATATTTTTGGTTTCACACAATTGGTCTAAACGCATCAAATGACTTAGTATGCCTCAGTCCTATCCCAGTGATATTTCTAATTCTTGTGTTGCAAAAATACTTGAAGGACAATTAATACACCATTTGACTTAAAAACATGCTAGCATATTTGTCCTTGAACACTGTCTGTCCCCCTAAGCTCGCAGTTTCTCACTTTTCACTTCTCAAAACAGGTAATGCCTGTAGACAAATATCTAACATGGTTTTGCATCAAATGGAGAATATCACTCATCATACAAAAATCCCTGATTTAAAAAGAAACAGTACATTTCCATATAACTATGCCTTACCGATTGCACTTTACCACTAAGTGTTCTTGACTTGGTTTGAAGTCTACAACAAAACATTACATGTTCAATTATACTAATAATATCAAAGTGTAAAATCTATTCTATCTTTACAACAGGTCCTGTCATTGTTCAGGGGTTTGTGGAATAAAGCCCTGAGTGACTTTTAGGAAAATTTTGAGGCCGCTAGGATTGAAATACCTACCAGCAATTTTCACAGTTTACTCTGGTTTTTCTTATTGTTTCAAAAGAACTAGTAGTTATTACTAAGGTCCTGGTCGCACTAGAGCCAATTTTGTTTGGATAAGTAATAGATCTGTCAACAAGTAGCGGAAGATAAGTGCAACCCCAGTTCAGCGGAGAGTCAAGAACATGCAGCGTAGAGAAAAATCTGTGAAGAGTTAAACCCTCAAATGAACAATTAATGCGCAAGACGTTTTGTTGTCTGTAGATCTTGTGACTCGTACATGTCGATCAGTGAAATCTTTGGTGAAAACATTTTGGTCCAATGCGACCACCCCCAAAAGTTGAAACTTGCAAAAGTTTTTGCCAACTTTTTGCTCGCCAAAAATTGGAAGTAAACAAAATTGGCTCTAGTGCGACCCGGTCCTTAGTTCTTTTTAGACAATAATGAAGACAAGAGTAAACTGTAACAAGTGCTTGTACTGTAGGTATTTCAATCCTAGCAGCCTCAACATT
>JAHPZR010047849.1:0-35000 GCA_019787425.1 Platygyra sinensis
TAAGTTCACGAGAAATCGTGAATCAGCATTTTGAAAGAGAGGATGTTTTTCGATGGTAAGTTTCTGGCGTGCTAGTTCCGAAGTTTTGATGGCGGTTCTGTGAGGATCAAGGGCACAAAAACTTTGTACTTGCCAGCTGTTCATACAAAGCATTCTGCTAGCTACACAGGCTAGCATTTACTTGACTTGACATGATGATGGATATTAGAGAATCCGGCTAGTGAAAAATTTATTTTGGCTAGTGAATCAAACGTGTCACGTAGCCACTGGGCTGGCAAGCTGAAAAGTTAGTCTCAAGCCCTGTTAGAGCTCCTCTTGTCACACAAAGTAACAGCGTTTATCGATAACTTCCAACTTTCTGATGTTTTGTAAATGAGCAATCATGCACATTATAATAATATATAATAATGTATTATAGCTATCATATTTCCAATGATAACATGTGTATTTCAAATCAGTGTGATAATGTAAATTCGCATTTGGCAATTTTGTCTGATGAGTATGTGCTGCACACAAGTTGTGTACTATGAAACTAAATAGCAATTTTAAAAATGTCAAGTCAAATTTACAGTTGCTCAGTGGGTCATCTATTATTATCACCCTCTAGTTTGCTATTGAGCACTCTGAAAAAAGATCAGCAAATCACCTTGATTACAGTATATACATGTGTAAAGTTAAGTATATATGGCAAATGACTGGTGAAATGCTAAAATTTGTTTGCAAATATAATAATTCAATAGCTCCTACAAAAAATAATCTTAAAAAGTCCCCATGGCCCCCTAAATAGTCATGAATACATACATGTGTCTTGTAAGCCAGGGTTCTACTTCACAGTTTTTCTCTTCTTTTCTTCAAGTTAGCATGCCAGAGATTTTACATGAAGCACTACCAATTTTACTTTATCCTATGAGTAAAATACAATATGCAGAAAAGGTTAAGCTTACATGTAGCTGAGTTTATGTTTAAATC
Source organism: Platygyra sinensis (assembly GCA_019787425.1). NCBI lineage: Eukaryota > Metazoa > Cnidaria > Anthozoa > Scleractinia > Merulinidae > Platygyra > Platygyra sinensis. Next base: position 970 of record JAHPZR010047849.1, read on the forward strand.
CATATTGGGAAACATCAAATCAAGCTTGAAGTACGAAAGGAAAATAACATAATAAATCAATCAGTAAATCCTACATTGTAGTTTGCTTTAACAGCTGTATTCACCATCATTGCCATTACTGTGTCTTTTGAAATCAAGGTTACATTAACTTCCATCAGTCAAACTCAAACAGATTTTAAATCAAACTGCTGTGTGACAGACTGTTCATGCCTGAATGTGAATTCAATTGAATGTGAATTCAATGTTCAGTGTCTCTGAGGTAGCCTCTGGTTACAACCAGAGGCAATTCCATACATCTTAAGCAAACTTTACAATTGAACTTTATCCTGGAAACTTAAGCACGTACAAGACACACAGGAAGACAACAATGGCTTACCTGCAATTCTCTTGTTGTTGATTACCGGTAGTACCTCCGTATGTATCGATGTTTTCACCGGATGTATGCCACTAAAAACTGCTTGAGATGGTGCACAGAGAAGAATTTAGGGTGAACTGAATTTTATCCACCAAAGTAGAGTTTCTAAACAGTGAAAAAAGGACCAAGAGATCGATACAAGCCCCCGGGTACAACGACATTTCACACCTTTCAAAAAGGACGCCAGAAAATGGCGCGAGAACCGAGAGAACCTGGTATCTAATTTGGAAAACCGCTGATCGGTGCTTGTTGAAGGTTGGGCACTCTGCTGTGGGCTTCCGGCGTCGCTGTGGGCTGCAGGTCGTTCATCATATGCGCATATGCATTTCGTCGCAAGTCGTTTCAAAACACATTTGAAATCAATTTCGTTTCAAAAAATAACCTCGAGGAAAAATCAAATTAGTAAAAAGCGTCAGAGGTTATCGAACAAACTTTTCTGTGGTGTTCTAATTATTAGTCACTTGAGTTTCTCTCGACTTCGCGATTCGTTGCGCTCGTGTAACACAACTTCGTGCCGGCCTGGTTTTATGAAAGTCGACTTGTGGCAAGGCAAGTTGTCGAAAGGCAGTTAAATCATAACATGACCTTTCAGGTTCTTGTACAGAAATTTACGTTCCTTTGCGTAAAGTTTGAAATTCTTGTAACAAAGGGATCGCCGGCATACTCAAGAGTACGACAGATGGGTGGTATACTTAACGAAAATCCACGAACGATTATGAACGGAGCTTATTCCTGTATTTTCGATATGAATATTTCAGGTGTGCGCCACGTATTGTCTGCGTCTTAAATACTCTATGATTCTACTGCGTCACAATCACATATTCGAGTCTAGAATACTCTAGAATATTTTGGCTTGCTAGAACAGTTAACTGGCTCAATAATATTTGTGTTAATTTTGAGACAAAAAGGAAAACATTTGGACTAGCCTGTGTCCCCCTAAATGCTTTTCGCACTTGCTTTTTTTAGTTTTTAATGAATTTGTCGCACTCGAAACCCCACCTCGGTTTTAGGAAGCTAGTGACACTGTAAAAGAGGTGATACAAATCTCACTTTTAAAGAGAGGAATGCCTCACCCCATCCCCATCCAACTCATAGACTGCATTTCTCAAACAAATGCGCAATTGAGCGTTAAAGTTAAAGCAAAAAAGATTATTCATTAAAGAGGAAACGAAGGACTGCATTAAGTCCAATGGCGTGCAATTAATGCAATACCTATGTTATAAGAAGAAAAGAAAAGCGTGAAGTTATTCGACAGCTTTACTCTTTGACGTTCAGTCACGTAAATGTCGTGAATAAAACCCTTACATATCTTTAAAAATTACATTCGTGGCAAAAACTTGGTCGACAACCTTAACGCAAACGCAAAATGACATTTACCTGCACTACGTGAATGCAGCTTTACAAAAACTTTAAGAAGATTAAATTCATGGCGTAAAGTTGACCAATAATCTTTACACTATCTTTATATTACATTTAAGCGCGGGGGCGTAAATTTAACCTTTATAAATCTTTAAAGAAATTTAATTCATGTCGTAAAGCTGGTAAAAAACCTTTACGTCAACTTTACATTACCTTTACGAGTGGAAGCGTAAATGTAACATTTATAAACCTTTAAGGTGATTTAAATCACAGCGTAAAGTTGGTCAAAGAACTTTAAGCAGATTTAAGCCATCTTTTATTTTTCGTAAATCTCTGTTTTCATCACCTATGGATCAAAATAATAGTGTTCGTATGAATTCTTTTTGAAAGTATGGAGCTGGAGCTCATTCGTTTTGCCGATGTTTGTACATGTTCCGAAATGAATATTTAATCAGTGGCGTGTAAATTAACACTCCGGAAAGTACTTCGCAAGTAGACACTGTGACCCCTTTCCGCAGTATGATAATAATATTATACAGGCGGTCATCCCGCGCTTAGGTTTACTTCCGATTTAAGCACTCCATTTTGCTTGCGTTTAATCCAACCCGGAAAAACGTCTTCACACTACAAAACAAATATGTTTTCCGCTTACTGTATACATAAGTAATAACCCTGCATCTCTAGCATACCGAGATAAAAGCAGTTACAAGATAAACCCATAATTACAAAAAAGCTTTACCGAGGTACGTGCAACAAAAACAATCTTTCTCTCCAACTCAAAGCCCGAGTGAACGCAAATATGCGTCTAGTTAAAAAAAAAAAAAAAAGTAGCATTAAAACTGAGTAGTAGTCAACCATTTTAATTACCCTCTTTAACTCGGAGACTGCGGAACAATTTATAGGGTTTCAGTTGTGGTACAGATTATGCACAGAACATGCAGATAGCGGGAGTGAGAAGAACTACCTAGAACTTGACGGAATTAAAATTTTGGGCTTTACCAAGCTGATACACTTTAATATTTAAATAAGCTGATGAGCTATCATATCGCAAAGAGACACAACAGCTTCTTGCGAAAAGCCTGATATGTCTGTTTATAGTAGATTTCATCATCGCAACATAACACACCAGATTGTGTACAGTTTGATTTTGAGGTCATTTGAATCAACAAAAAAACAACTGGCGCTAATTGAGGTCAAATAGAGCTCCTCTGTTCCTTGTGTACAAGCCACACAAAAGTTCGGCATTAGAGAAGTTTCCGGTTTAAGAGACTATATGCCACATTTCATCAAAAATAGGAGACAAACACAGTGATAAACATAATAAACTTGCACATTTTTTGATTAAGACTTGAGGGGGACACTTGACGTTTAGTATGTTATTCACAAACATTTTCAAAAGTAACCGTTTAAGGTGGCCGAACGCAGTTTTCAAGTGCCTATGCCTAATTAACCATAACTTTTTAACTATTTATGCTTTGGCGCCCATTTTTTGCAAGAGTCAAGTTTAACCACAGAAATATTTATTCTCGCATTTTGACTGGGACGTGTACTGTTGCCATGGCAACGGGGTTGGTTAAAAACAAGGCTTAAATAATGGTTTTTGTTTATTTAAAAAAAAAATCCAGTCGTTAGATTGTTTTCATGTTTTGCACACTAAGAATTGACATTAAACCCCTTCTGTCAACGCGGTTCTAATAAAATTTTGACATAGGCGATTTTGATAATTCGCCGTTAATCGTTTTCTGTATTATTAAAAATTCCCTATGTCAAAATTCAGATTTTTTTGATAGATCTTTCACGTGGTCTCTGATCTATTTTTCTGCCAAATTTCTTGAAATTCTAATGACTGGATGGTTAGAAATCGGCATGTTTCTGCTAAAGCAATCGGTCTCAATTTTTCGAGCAACTGCGCATGCGCCGCATTTAACTGGGTTCTTTCGGTAACAAACAAAAGCTGAAAATTGCTGGGTTCTTTGAATCGTTACCTTTTCTAAGATATCTTTGTAATAAAAGACTAAAGCCATCAATACACTGCGTTCAATTATAGAGAAAAATAACACAGATAGTGCGGGTGATGAGTAAATAAAATGATCGCTCTACTGACGGCATGTTTGTTCTTTGAAATCCTTGTGCACGTGCTAAATATTGCATCAGCAAAAGCACGCGCGAAAACTGTGTTCGGCCACCTTAAGTTTTAAACAGCTATTTATTATATAGTAGTGATGCTTTATTAATAGGCTAGTTTCGAATTGTGCAGAAACAAAAGAACAGAGTCGAGGTTCAGGGGAATAATTAGCATTTTGCATTGTTCATAACAAAGGAAAATGCAAATTATTCCCCTGAGCCTCGACTCTGTTCTTTTGTTTCTGCACAATTCGAAACTAGCCTATTTAATTGCCCCCGCAGGGTTTTTGGCCCCAGAGGGCCAAAAACCCGAGGAGGCACCTTAGGACTCGCCGCGTAATAGAGAGAGAAGAAGAGAGAATGTAGGTATTTCCGGTATATAGCCGCAAAAAATCTCGATTTGATCGCTTGCACCCCGCAAGGGATCGACGTTTTTCCCGCAAACGCTCATGGGAGGCCAGCAAAGGGACACGGGCGCGAGGACTTGCGGGATCGGCGTCTTTGCCGCGAGCTTTGTCCTTGGTTTAGATCTCGAGTTCAAGCGTCCCTGAAAAGCGTTTGTATTTGCCGGCCTCCATTACTATTTCAGCTCGATTAAATTAGCTCGCTTCGAAATGGCCGAGATTATGATCTAAAACAAATTGAAAACGCTTTCAGAGATCCTGAAGATGGATTTTGGGGGAAAAACAGCTCAGAGAGTCCTGAAGTATACTAGATCGAAATTCGAGGCCAGTGTGGTTCATTTGCGACTAAATAGCTAAAATCAGTATAGTACCTTCCGATCGTCAGAATTACCCAAGGATAACAATAAGGCGACAGGCCTGCGCGACTCCCATTCACGTGTAGTAGCCGCTTAGGAAGTTTTGCCCCTTTTGTATGGTACGATCGGAGGATCTTTGAATATTTCGCTAAGCACTAATCCTGTGTCTTCAGGGAGACATTTCGTCAGAGTAAAGCCGTTAGAGGTCATATTTCTGTGTGGCTTCCGCTGTTATCCGCTTGTAATTTGCAGAGTTTGACACCTCTGTTTTTTTTGCCAGTTTTTTTCTCTTGATGTTGCAAGATATGTTTTAGGTTCCCTCAAATGTTAGCTCTGGAGGAATAAAGTTTGAAATATTTCTTTGGCATCTCGTTTATTTGGATGGCTTATTTTCACAGAGTTATCTTACGGCAGGGATCCAAATGTAAATGTTTTGCGGCGTTTTCATTGAGGACAAAAAGCTTGACTCTAATTTGCATATATGGTGACTATAACGCGATACTTATGTTTACATTTCACTTCTGTTGTGCTTTCGAGATACGTTTGCTCGTACACTCTTTTCTTTTCTAAGGATGTTATTTTTCCAGCCCAGACTGAATATTCTTATTTTTCTGCCGATTTTAGGCTGAAAATATTCTTGTATTATTCTTACATTATAGCTTATGGCATTTTCGTTTTATTTAGAATTTATTAGGCTATCAAGTACAAGTGTTTGGTTTCTGGATCTGGATCGCGTTCAGCACATTGTCCATGTGCTCTGGACACCACTTTTCGTAGCGAGGCCAAGATGTCACGTCAAAATATATTCTTATATAAAAAAGAGTTCATATCAAGACAATTGGGTTTTTTTTAGTATCTGACTAGAACAATAACGTTCAATATTATTGTTTCAATGAGCAGAAATATAAGAAAGCGGGGGCAGCTTTAGTGATAACTATTACTAGTTTAGTTTTTCTTTTTATAGTGTACTATTAACTATCTGTTTATTCTCGGTTCCAGACCCCTCAACATTATTCATGTTCTCTGATTGGATCTTCAGTTCGCGCGTCTGTTTTGCTATTAAACAGGACAAACAGCAAATTAATGGAGCGCGAGGCTTTACCCTAAATTTAGTTTTTTTAGTGACTTCTTCCTTGTCTACATCAATCGATTTCTCGTTTTCGAAATGCGTGACACGTTACCGATGCAAAGTACAGGCAGCAGGACTCTTACTCCTAGGTTTGTCCTTGGTTTTACCAAAAAAAACATTTATAACTGTTCTTTCGCATCGGAATAATCGCCTACCATTGCTGATGGTGGGTCCGTTTACATACATACATACATAAACTTTATTTCCTCTCGAATTTTAGAGTAGCTTGTTAGCGTGCAAACGAGATGGTCGAGGAAAGGCTATGAGATGGTATCTTTTTGGTGCAGTTGAATGTAAACAATAAGGAGATATAAGTTACGAAAAAACTTCCATGTTATCCGCCCACGAAAGGTTCATAAGCGACAGACGACTAGAATAAATATCTGAATATTTGCAATCGTTGCTAGGTCAGGATTGCCAGTGGAAATCTCTGCAGTTTATATATTTATTTATTTATTTATTTATTTATTTTTTTGTCGTATGTTTCTCTGTAGATCGTCGCGGTTTAGTACACCCTCTTGTACTTTACTCTGAAATTAACTTTTTCTTTCAAAACCTTTTTACTGCAAAGAAATTACATGCAAATTAGGGTATAATTTCTTGTTAATTTTACTTCTCTATTGACAACTATTTGAGAGTTCATAAAGAACAAGACTGTATGTTTGTGATTTTTGGACTTCAGGCAAATGAGTTGCTCTGGCGATTAACTGAAGTAGTTTTGAGGTGGATCGTGAAACAAAAAAAATCTTGTAGAGATGAATTGATTTACATTAACCCTGCAAAATGCACTTTTCCGGTCTAAGATAAATGCATGGAAACTCAAGAATGTCTACAAAAAAGAGATTCAACTGATCTGAATTTTCAAAATAAAACAAGATAATGAAATTTCAACTTTGAGAAAGAAATGTTATTTGTTCAGACAGAAGTGGTTTTATCCTTTTTTTCCTCAGAATGAACGCTTTGAACACTTGTTCACTTCCCGACACTAGCATCAACGCATAAGTGAATACGTTACTCAGCCATCGAGAAACGCCTTGAAACACAGCGTGGCAATCAGAGAACAAAGGCTGACCACCTTTTCAAAGTTCCGAAAAATGTAACAGCAAGCTCGATTACTTAGCAAGCACATCAAGCGTTCTCCACGTAGACTGACTCTTACCATGCCAAACTGTTCACGTGGCACTTTCCTTCATTTTTTCTGTATTGTGCTTCCTATAAGTAGTTACGTTTTTTTGAAACACATTTCAGAATAAAAACTAGCGATAAAAAAACCACGTTTCGATCTCTCTGAAATCACTTTCAAGTTGTAGAAAAAGCGAATGAAATATACATATATATATAAGTACAAATTAGGGCGTGAGAATGTCCAACGATAAAATATGCAAATAATAGCTCTAAAATGTAAGTGTTAAAATAAAAAAAAAATACTATAAAAATGTTATATAAATAACTTTGCACGGATTGAATCTGAATGTTTGTTCAAAGTTGGTTTGTTCAAAGTTGCTTCGGTCCTGAAGGCAAATTACCCGAGTTCTACAAACGCTATGTGGATGACACATTGAGCATAATGCCCAACATCTGAACAGCTGAATCATTACTTTCCGCTTTAAATCAGAGCCATTCATCTGTCAGCTTCACTATGGAAAGAGTACCTTTTCGAAAGGCCTAGTTAAAGCTATTTACCATAAATGAACGCAGAGTTGTACATCTTGCAGGTAAATTTTAGGAGTTTTGCAAATATCTCATCTCTGAAGTTCCACTCCATGCCTATTTTTAAATAGGGTTTGAAATGACTTGTTTTGTTTAGAAAGCTCCAAAGCTGTTACCTTGCTCTTTCCCGAAAAAGCACTGACACTGTCGCAGCCTGTGAAGTCGTAGAGACCAGGTAGAGATCTACACAGTTCTGACCCCAGCATTCAAACGATTCCTTAGGCCTAGTTTATAAGTTGAATTTGATTCAGACGAGTTTAACTCAAATTAAATTCGTCGATCAGTCGACGATTAGTCGAAGGTTGATTTAGACGTCGAAATTAATAATATGATATTGAATTTATGGAGACCTCGGAAAAAAATCCGAGTCCCAGATGGGATTTGAACCCACGACCCTCCGTGATCTAGTCGGATGCTCTAACCACTGAGCTACTGGAGACTCTATGGTGAGCAAGGGTCAATTTGTGGGTCTCGACTGGAACCGCCTCACGCGGTTACACAGCCAAGTAATGACTGGCACACATGAACTCACTAACAGCATCGCGCTGTCACATTAAAGCATATCAAGATACAGCCAACCAACCTCCAAAGTGATTATATTAAAGATGAAATAACAACAACATGATATTGAATTTATGGAGACCTCCAGTCGAGACCCACAAATTGACCCTTGCTCACCATAGAGTCTCCAGTAGCTCAGTGGTTAGAGCATCCGACTAGATCACGGAGGGTCGTGGGTTCAAATCCCATCTGGGACTCGGATTTTTTTCCGAGGTCTCCATAAATTCAATATCATCACAGCATGAAAACAGAGATTTACGAAAAATAAAAGATGGCTTAAATCTGCTTAAAGTTCTTTGATCAACTTTACGCTGTGATTTAAATCACATTAAAGGTTTATAAATGTTACATTTACGCTTCCACTCGTAAAGGTAATGTAAAGTTGACGTAAAGGTTTTTTACCAGCTTTACGACATGAATTAAATTTCTTTAAAGATTTATAAAGGTTAAATTTACGTCCCCGCGCTTAAATGTAATATAAAGATAGTGTAAAGATTATTGGTCAACTTTACGCCATGAATTTAATCTTCTTAAAGTTTTTGTAAAGCTGCATTCACGTAGTGCAGGTAAATGTCATTTTGCGTTTGCGTTAAGGTTGTCGACCAAGTTTTTGCCACGAATGTAATTTTTAAAGATATGTAAGGGTTTTATTCACGACATTTACGTGACTGAACGTCAAAGAGTAAAGCTGTCGAATAACTTCACGCTTTTCTTTTCCTCTTATAACATAGGTATTGCATTAATTGAACGCCATTGGACTTAATGCAGTCCTTCGTTTCCTCTTTAATGAATAATCTTTTTTGCTTTAACTTTAACGCTCAATTGCGCATTTGTTTGAGAAATGCAGTCTATGAGTTGGGTGGGGATGGGGTGAGGCATTCCTCTCTTTAAAAGTGAGATTTGTATCACCTCTTTTACAGTGTCACTAGCTTCCTAAAACCGAGGTGGGGTTTCGAGTGCGACAAATTCATTAAAAACTAAAAAAAGCAAGTGCGAAAAGCATTTAGGGGGACACAGGCTAGTCCAAATGTTTTCCTTTTTGTCTCAAAATTAACACAAATATTATTGAGCCAGCTAACTGTTCTAGCAAGCCAAAATATTCTAGAGTATTCTAGACTCGAATATGTGATTGTGACGCAGTAGAATCCTAGAGTATTTAAGACGCAGACAATACGTGGCGCACACCTGAAATATTCATATCGAAAATACAAGAATAAGCTCCGTTCATAACCGTTCGTGGATTTTCGTTAAGTATACCACCCATCTGTCGTACTCTTGAGTATGCCGGCGATCCCTTTGTTACAAGAATTTCAAACTTTACGCAAAGGAACGTAAATTTCTGTACAAGAACCTGAAAGGTCATGTTATGATTTAACTGCCTTTCGACAACTTGCCTTGCCACAAGTCGACTTTCATAAAACCAGGCCGGCACGAAGTTGTGTTACACGAGCGCAACGAATCGCGAAGTCGAGAGAAACTCAAGTGACTAATAATTAGAACACCACAGAAAAGTTTGTTCGATAACCTCTGACGCTTTTTACTAATTTGATTTTTCCTCGAGGTTATTTTTTGAAACGAAATTGATTTCAAATGTGTTTTGAAACGACTTGCGACGAAATGCATATGCGCATATGATGAACGACCTGCAGCCCACAGCGACGCCGGAAGCCCACAGCAGAGTGCCCAACCTTCAACAAGCACCGATCAGCGGTTTTCCAAATTAGATACCAGCTTCTTTCGGTTCTCGCGCCATTTTCTGGCGTCCTTTTTGAAAGGTGTGAAATGTCGTTGTACCCGGGGGCTTGTATCGATCTCTTGGTCCTTTTTTCACTGTTTAGAAACTCTACTTTGGTGGATAAAATTCAGTTCACCCTAAATTCTTCTCTGTGCACCATCTCAAGCAGTTTTTAGTGGCATACATCCGGTGAAAACATCGATACATACGGAGGTACTACCGATAATCAACAACAAGAGAATTGCAGGTAAGCCATTGTTGTCTTCCTGTGTGTCTTGTACGTGCTTAAGTTTCCAGGATAAAGTTCAATTGTAAAGTTTGCTTAAGATGTATGGAATTGCCTCTGGTTGTAACCAGAGGCTACCTCAGAGACACTGAACATTGAATTCACATTCAATTGAATTCAAATTCAGGCATGAACAGTCTGTCACACAGCAGTTTGATTTAAAATCTGTTTGAGTTTGACTGATGGAAGTTAATGTAACCTTGATTTCAAAAGACACAGTAATGGCAATGATGGTGAATACAGCTGTTAAAGCAAACTACAATGTAGGATTTACTGATTGATTTATTATGTTATTTTCCTTTCGTACTTCAAGCTTGATTTGATGTTTCCCAATATGGATTTAAACATAAACTTAGCTACATGTAAGCTTAACCTTTTCTGCATATTGTATTTTATTCATAGGATAAAGTAAAATTGGTAGTGCTTCATGTAAAATCTCTGGCATGCTAACTTGAAGAAAAGAAGAGAAAAACTGTGAAGTAGAACCCTGGCTTACAAGACACATGTATGTATTCATGACTATTTAGGGGGTCATGGGGACTTTTTAAGATTATTTTTTGTAGGAGCTACTGAATTATTATATTTGCAAACAAATTTTAGCATTTCACCAGTCATTTGCCATATATACTTAACTTTACACATGTATATACTGTAATCAAGGTGATTTGCTGATCTTTTTTCAGAGTGCTCAATAGCAAACTAGAGGGTGATAATAATAGATGACCCACTGAGCAACTGTAAATTTGACTTGACATTTTTAAAATTGCTATTTAGTTTCATTACACAACTTGTGTGCAGCACATACTCATCAGACAAAATTGCCAAATGTGAATTTACATTATCACACTGATTTGAAATACACATGTTATCATTGGAAATATGATAGCTATAATACATTATTATATATTATTATAATGTGCATGATTGCTCATTTACAAAACATCAGAAAGTTGGAAGTTATCGATAAACGCTGTTACTTTGTGTGACAAGAGGAACTCTAACAGGGCTTGAGACTAACTTTTCAGCTTGCCAGCCCAGTGGCTACGTGACACGTTTGATTCACTAGCCAAAATAAATTTTTCACTAGCCGGATTCTCTAATATCCATCATCATGTCAAGTCAAGTAAATGCTAGCCTGTGTAGCTAGCAGAATGCTTTGTATGAACAACTGGCAAGTACAAAGTTTTTGTGCCCTTGATCCTCACAGAACCGCCATCAAAACTTCGGAACTAGCACGCCAGAAACTTACCATCAAAAAACATTCCTCTCTTTCAAAATGCTGATTCACGATTTCTCGTGAACTTAATAATTTGTTCCATTTTAACTTTATTTACAAGTTGCAAACATAGGCATCATTCAAATTTTCAGTCAACTGTGAATTTTTTTAATTTTTTCAAAGCCTATGTGATCTACAGATGCTGTGCACACTAAGGGCAAAAAAAAAAACAAAGAAAAAAGTGAATCATTCGTTCACATTTTAGTAAATTAAAGTTCTTGTCTAGGCCAATGAATTATGTATGATATATGAACAGCATCAAACCACAGTAAACTAGTCTGAGAGTACAAACTTAATAAGATGACCCAGCTCAAGTGGCTAGAAAACAGTACTTAATTTAAAGCTTAATAAAGAAGTGGTGGACTGCTCATACTCTAAAACTATGTTTGTGTACAGTTTTTAAATTGTGTATTTTCTTTTTCTTTCATTGATTATCCTGGCCGGCCTCGATTAGCGCTGATACAGTTGTACATGTACATGTACCTGTGGAGCTATGGGAGTAAGGCTTAATTGAGAAGTAATGAAATATTGTTGTTGCTGTATTTCAATGGCAAGAGAGTTAACTTATAATTTCCAGCTTTCCTTTCTTTTGAAAAAGTGTTCATATTTCAAATGGCTGCAGGTGTATTTCAAATCAGCATACTCACTGTTATGATGTACAGTCGCATTTGGCAATTTTATCTGACGAGTGCTGCACACAAGTTGTGTAGTACGAAACTAAATACACGTAGTAATGAAATGCCAAGCCAAATCTACATTTGATCAGTTATGTCATCTGTTATTTTATATATATTGTTTATACATTATGCAGGTCCAGAAAATATCCATATTCCCCCACAGAAGGGATTGGAATTTCCTGGGGGTGGGGGGTTCTGTAAGGACAAAAAATGTATGAAGTATCAGGGTTGTCAGTAGGTTTTTGAGTAGCAGGTTCCATCCAAAAAGTAGGCAGCTATTTCCATTTTATTTCTCTGATATCCCGCTCAGAACTGACGTATTATCATTCGGAGTAACCGGTGCAGTATTCAAAATAGCCGGTGAAATGCGCCGGTTGCTGGCTTATTTTGACAACCCTGAAGTATGAAGCTTAATTGGAATTTCCAGAGGGGTGAGGGGTGAGGAGTGGGGTCTAAGAGAAAATCTCTTCTGTAGGGGAGGTATAGATATTTTCTGGAACTACACATTATTATAGTACCAGTAAACCCTGTTTGATTGATGATCACTACCAATTTCAAGGAATATATGCTATAGTAATGTCAAACTACAGTGGAACTTTGATATAATGAAGGGCAATGTGATTGGCAAAATATGTTTGCTCTAACAAGGTTTTGTTGTATCAAGGTTTTTTCTGCATAGTTTACTGTTACTAGGGCCACAAAAATCTTTTGTTATACTGAGGACTTCTTCATATAGAGGTTTGTTAAATCAAGGTTCCACTGTGCTAACGACATTCCTTCCAGAGGTGAATAAATGAATTCCATAATTGAAAATCAAGTTTCATTACTCATTTTGATAGTCAGGTTAAAAGCTGAAAATTCAAAACAATATTGAATTTGATACTCAAATTTTGCTTGAATTAACCCTTTCACTCCCAAGGGGTCTCCCTTTGACGAGTAAAATCGTCTGGCGTTAGACAGAGTAAAATCTATTAAGTCACTCTTGGGAGTGAAAGGGTTAAGGGAAATAGTTTTTTAACCCTTTCACTCCCAAGGGGTCTCCCTTTGACGAGTAAAATCGTCTGGCGTTAGACAGAGTAAAATCTATTAAGTCACTCTTGGGAGTGAAAGGGTTAAAGGGCCCTAGTCAGCCATACCTTTGTTTTTGTTTACATGTGAGAATTTGGCTATTACAGTGTACCAGTATATTTTATTCGGAGCCTGTCAAAACAAAGAAAAATCACTGTAGAACTACTCAAGATAATTAAACATACCTTCTGGAACACAGCTTACAGTAAAACAATAAGGACTCGCTTCACCATGCTATATCAATAATTTCGATGTCATCGAAAATGGCAGAGGCTGACTAGGGTCCTTTAATGCACATTAAGTCAAATGCATCACATCTTGCAAAAAAATAAAGGGCTTCTAATTAAAGGCAATAAAGCTGGCTATCGATCTACATGTGTACCAAAAAATTGGAAATATAATGAATTGTCAAATTTTTTAGGGCTTCTCTATGCAAGCATCTAAATCACTTTTTGAAAGCTGAGTCAAAGGGAGTCTGCCTCAAATTTTGGACAGTAGCTACATGTAGTTTAACATTCATGTCTGCAAATTTTTATTTTGAGACATTTTATTCCCCGAGAGTGATTTTTGTACTGTCACTTCATGTTGATTCTTTAATCCGGTGAAAGTCTTTGGTACAGTTGTATAGTTTGATAACCAGCTCTGTAAGTTTTAATTTGATATGAAGTCACATAATTATAGTGTCTACAGATTAAACTGGATGCACTACATCCCTTTTGTGTGATATACCTTCTAAAGGCATATGCGGGTGATTTAAAAGTGAGAAAAATTCTAACAACTTTTTATCACACCAGATATTACCAGTAAATCAGACCACAGTTCAATGTTATTAAATGCTTTTCCATATTTCATTGCATAAATTAAATTTAGGGATAAAAAATCAAATGACATTGACATACAATGAATGCTTTCAAAACTGTGGTGAAAAAGTTTTGGTGAATAATTTCATTTTAAATGCTACTGCATAGGAGTTCAATACTTTTTGGTACATTGTAGACACATGTGTATAGACAAAAAATGTAAAGGAAGTATCTAGTGCTGTTATGACTTTACAGTCATGTTTAATAAAGTGCATTGTGAAATATCTATTTTGTCTCTCAGTCTCTTTGTTTTGCTTAAGAGTTTAACTTTTTCAGCTTACCACTGAAAGGATAAACTTACACATACATTTAATTTCATGTTTTGATAGTGTTTCGGTGTTCAATTGAATTGGATGGGCAGCTCATTATTAATTACCACAACTTGAGATACATTTCCTTCCAGCAACCGAGCTTCGCAAATTTGATGTATATCCAGTAGATCCGCCATGTGATGCTCCAATAATATATTATTGTACACACAAGCCTTTTCAATATAAAACGAGCTTATAAAATGTAAATTCGAATGAATTACATCTTTAAGCAATCTTTAGGCCAATAGTAAGTATTTGACGTTAAGTATAATCTATACCTAATCCCGCTTAAAGGAGCACAGCATGAAATTTTGAATTTACGCATCCGTAAAGATTCCCGAAATATTGCGTAAAGAAACACTTTACGGAGCTATACGCACTTCTTTACAACTGCGTAAAGAAGTCCTTTACGCACAGAAACCGTAGTGCGTAAAGAACGCGTAGAGAGACTAAAATCGTTATCTTTACGCACATCGTAAATCGTCGAAAAGGAATTCTTTACGACGCTTTACTTGTTTTGTAAAATATCGTAAAGCATGTCTTTACGATGTCTTTTTTATCTTTACGCACATCGTAAAACGTCGAAAAGGAATTCTTTACGACGCTTTACTTGTTTGTAAAATATCGTAAAGCATGTCTTTACGATATTTTACGCGTACCTCAGGAATCGTAAAGAAGTTCTTTACGATATTTAATTTTACGTGTATTGTAAAAGGTCGTAAAGTTAGTCGATCAAGTGCATCATTTTTCGGATATTGCCTTTACGATACTTGAGGCACATCATTGGCAGTCTAAGGGAAGTCTGTAATAGTCTATACACAAATACATGTAAGCATTGTAGGGGAGGAAAATCGGTTCCTTACGTTGTTCAAAAGAAGGGGTCTCTCGCGATTGGAAGTTACCTTCATTCCCTACAACAATATTTGCTGTCGATAAATCCAAACACAGCTACAAATCTTTTCCCCGTTGAAGACAACAATAGCACAAAAACGTTGGTTACGTAAATCATTTAATTCTCATAACGCATTAATTCTCATGGCATACATCACAGCACTCTTTAGTTCTGAGCACTCTTTAATTCTGAACTTGAGAAAGTCTTTAATTGGCTATGTGCAAATAAGCTCTCATTAAATATTGATAAGTCAAATTTCGTTATTTTCCGTCCAATTCAAAGAAAACTGCCTAAGCAGGTTATGTTATCTATAAACAACCAGATGCTAATCCAGGAAACCTCCATTAGATACCTTGGAGTTTACATAGATTACAATATTAGCTGGAAGACTCACATCACTAATATTTCTAAAAAAATCAAGAGAAGTATAGGCATTCTTTCTAAACTCCGTTATTTTTTAAGTACTAAAACACTACTTAGCCTGTATTATGCTTTAGTTGAGCCCTTTTTTAAATTATTGCATAATTGCTTGGGGTAATAACTATCAGACAACTTTGCAACCTTTATTTATTTTACAGAAGAAAGCCTTAAGAATAATTACCTTCTCTAGTTATAATGAACATTCAAGTCCTTTATTTAAAGATCTAAATGTTGTAAAGTTGTCTGACATTATAACCTTTCAACTAGCTGTATTTATGTACAAGTTTCACAACAATCTCTTACCTCCTGTATTTGACCCTTACTTTAATTCTGTTAGGATGTGGCATAATTATAATACCAGATTATCTAGCAAAATGACTTATGTTATTCCAAAAGTCAGAACAAATTATGGAACATTCAACATAAGATTTCAGGGTGCTAAAGTGTGGAATGATATAAGTGATGACTTTGTGTGTGTTATTTCTGACCCAAATCATTGCATTAGATAAATCACCTAAGTATAGCTGCCCTTTTTTTCTAGCCCCTATGGTTATTTGGGGCAGCTAGTACTCTTCTATACTTTTGTTAACTTATGCTGTTATTACTATTGTATTATGTTGGTACAAATAAAGTTGTTGTTGTTGTTGTTTCTTAAAAGACATTCTTTAAAAGAAACTTTTGTTGTCAATTTGGATTTATTGTATTTTTTTATAATTTAAAGAGAACCAATCCAAAAAATAATCAATCTTATCATATTGCAACTTGCATGCATCAGCTGGTTATTTTGATTTCTAAAAGCCAACTAGTTGCCTACTAAAACTACATACATGTGTTTTCACTACATTCACAGTCATAACTTGCAAACTTCTTGTTTTCTCGCTGCTGAAAGCTATTAAGTTTCATACCAGCATTGGAGAAAGGATTGTGTTCCGCTCTGTCCATTGGTTTTCCCTTTAAATTTATATGATCATTTTGTCTGCAACCACTAAACAAGAGAACGTCCAACCTTAAAAGGCCTGCCCATCTCTTACCCAAAATTGCCAATTTACAAATTACAAGTAACCTATAATGCATATTAAGCAAAGTGTTTCAACTACAGCCATCATTGGTGAAATTATTTAATTTCTAATGAAAACTTTTTAAGTTAAACATGTACTACAAGCCTACAGTCTGTTTCCCTTTTGTCATCCTCCCGTCCAGGAACTTGATTGGCAGACACTCCACGAGTAATTTTCTGCAAAAAAAATGGGGGTTAATACATGTACATATCTTGCCAAACTGAAAACCAAGTAGCATAAACAAATGAAGTATTCCAACAGGACAATTAATATTAATAATATTGTTATTGAATATCAAAGCAAAAAAATCCCTTCTGTGAGGGAGGTATGGATACATATATATTTTCTGGAATTACACATAAGCCATAACAGTGTATGTCAGGATGTTCACTCAGCAAAACAAAACATCCTTATGCAGTTATTTAGTTATGCTAATGTCACCAGGGCAGGTAAAAAATTAAAAACCACTTGCCTACTGGGCCAGTATATAGTTTTCACTTGCCCTCACTTTTAATATTATGTGCCATTGTAGCAGCTAGTATAGAAATCAGAAGGCAAAATGCAAAATTACTAATCCACGCATTCAATCTAATGTTTCATGATAACTAGAAATTTTTGCACACACATTGGGTGACTTTTATTGTCAATATGCAGACAGACACATGAATTTATAATTTATGTGATATGTCAACAAGTGAGAGCAGGCAATTTCACTATTTGTTATCGTAAAAACCACTTGATGTCAGTTTCTCACGCATCTGTCCTGTTGACGACAATGAACTTTGTAACAAGATTATTAAAGTACTCTGTGGATCTAATTGGATATTGCCTCACGGATCCACAGGTACTATGAAAATGTTACAACGAAATTAATCATCAATAAATTTCACTTGCTCACTGGGCCACTGAAGTTATTTTTTCACTTGCCCAAAAGCAAATTTACCTGCCCCATGTAATCGCACCTATTTTTGTTCTTTTTCTTTCCCTGTATATCACTAGTGTGACCTAGGCTTAAACAATATTTTCTGCGAACCAAGTCTTACAGTTAATCTCTTTGTGCCTTAGCATAAAGGTATAACTATAAGATTTGTATATATGTAAGGGTATTGAGCCATTCATGTGAGACCTTGAAAGAACTGCTACCTGAACCTTGTTGTCAAGCTGAGATTTTGAGCATCATCCCTTTCCAAAGCAATGTGCTAAAAACGAAGAATAATCTACATGTATTTATGCCCTTCCAAATCTGTAGTTTTTATCATCATTTACTCTTTTGTCGAAACAACCTTTGCTTCGATCGAACTGACCTTTGGTTTCGATCGAATGAACTCTCGATCGAAACAACCTTCGATCGAACTGACTTGTTACCCTTAGTTTACTTTATCCTTGAAACGGGTTAAACGTAGGTAGGTAGGTAGGTAGGTAGGTAATTTATTTTATCCACATTTCACATATGAGTATAACTCGTTTTAACGTGAACGTGCTATATAATATAAATACATCATAAAGTAGTCGTACAACACAACAAATTGCTGCAATCATTGAATCATTGCTTACCTGAATTGTTGTTGTCTCGAACGCACCGCCATATTGATGTCTTCAAGGTGACCAAGGATCGCCAGGACACTGGATTTTCCAAGCCAAAGCAGAGTTCAAACAGCGAAAAATGATCAAAAGATCGATCGACTCTTGTGCTGAATTCGACATTTTCACACCTTCAAGAGGACGCCAGAATATGGCGGGAAAACTGAGAGAACCTGGTACCTAATGTGGAAAACCGCTGATAGATAGAGGTACCGTGATGGAGGACTCGGCCAATAAACGATGATCATCCTCTCTTTTAACAGTTTGGTTAAAAAGATGCGTAAAAGCAGTGATAACTAAGACGCTCTTCGAAAAAAAAACAACGCAAACACGCATTTTTATACGTTTACGCGTTCCATAAAGACGCAGTAAAATCGACTGGCGTAAAGAAAGTTAAAGTTCCGTAAAGGTTGTTGCGTAAAGATCAGTAAAGAATGTTAAAGATGCGTAAAGTATGTAAAGTGAAAGAGGTCCCTATTTACGTATTTCTTTTGAAGATGAATAAGACATAATTATTCACTTCTTTGAGTATTTCTCTGAATAGAAAAATGCGAATTATATCCATGCGGATCCTTATCCTTTACGAACATTTAATATCCTTTACGCAGTCTTTACGAGTTCTGGCGTAAAGAAAGTTAAAGATCCGTAAAGGTTGTTGCGTAAAGATTGGTAAAGAATGTTAAAGATGCGTAAAGTATCTAAAGTGAAACAGGTCAAAATAATTACGTATTTCTTTTGAAGATGAAGAAGACATAGTTATTTCACTTCTTTGAGTATTTCTCTGAATAGAAAGTTGCGAATTATATCCATCCAGATCCTTATCCTTTACGAACATTTACTATCCTTTACGAAGTCTTTACGCGCTCTCTGAATTTACGCATCTTTACGGAACGCAGAACTTGTCCGTAAAGAACAGGCCTTATATTTACGGTTCTTTACGCACGAGTTAAAGATCCGTAAATTGTGGATTTCATGCTGTGGAGCATAAATCTGGCTTGACCAACTTTACAGCAAGTATAGGATTTGGCGTAAATCTGAGATCGAAGGAATTTAAGCCAAAGGTAAAGTTGGCTTAAAAGTTTTAGTCTCTTTAATTTAACTTTAAACATAGGCGTAAAGTTAGTGTAAAATTCAGCTTTAAAAAATGTAAAGGCGCGTAAAGCTGTTTAAATTACAAATTTACGACAGCTTTTACGCTAGCTTTACACCGCAGTAAAGCTGTCTTTTCATTCTGTGGCGCCATGTTGTTATTTCCATCTTTAATATTACTCACTTTGGAGGTTGGTTGGCTGCATCTTGATATGCTTTAATGTGACAGCGCGATGCTGTTAGTGAGTTCATGTGTGCCAGTCATTACTTGGCTGTGTAACCGCGTGATGCGGTTCCAGTCGAGACCCACCCAATAGGCTAGTTTCGAATTGTGCAGCAAACAAAAGAACAGAGTCGAGGTTCAGGGGAATAATTGCATTTTGCTTTGTTCTAAACAATACAAAATGCAATTATTCCCCTGAACCTCGACTCTGTTCTTTTGTTGCCTGCACAATTCGAAACTAGGCCTATTGGGTGTGGATCGCGACTGGAACCGCATCACGCGGTTACACAGCCAAGTAATGACTGGCACACATGAACTCATAACAGCATCGCGCTGTCACATTAAAGCATATCAAGATGCAGCAACTAACCTCAAAGTGAGTAATATTAAAGATGAAAAACAACATGGCGCCACAGAATGAAAAGACAGCTTTACTGCGGTGTAAAGCTAGCGTAAAGCTGTCGTAAATTTGTAATTTAAACAGCTTTACGCGCCCTTTACATTTTTTTAAAGCTGAATTTACACTAACTTACGCCTATGTTTAAAGTAAATTAAAGAGACTAAAACTTTTAAGCCAACTTTACGTTTGGCTTAAATTCCTTCGATCTCAGATTTACGCCAAATCTTATACTTGCTGTAAAGTTGGTCAAAGCCAAGATTTATGTCTCCCACAGCATGAAATCCACAATTTACGGATCTTTAACTCGTGCGTAAAGAACCGTAAATATAAGGCCTGTTCTTTACGGACAAGTTCTGCGTTCCGTAAAGATGCGTAAATTCAGAGAGCGCGTAAAGACTTCGTAAAGGATAGTAAATGTTCGTAAAGGATAAGGATCTGGATGGATATAATTCGCAACTTTCTATTCAGAGAAATACTCAAAGAAGTGAAATAACTATGTCTTCTTCATCTTCAAAAGAAATACGTAATTATTTTGACCTGTTTCACTTTAGATACTTTACGCATCTTTAACATTCTTTACCAATCTTTACGCAACAACCTTTACGGATCTTTAACTTTCTTTACGCCAGAACTCGTAAAGACTGCGTAAAGGATATTAAATGTTCGTAAAGGATAAGGATCCGCATGGATATAATTCGCATTTTTCTATTCAGAGAAATACTCAAAGAAGTGAATAATTATGTCTTATTCATCTTCAAAAGAAATACGTAAATAGGGACCTCTTTCACTTTACATACTTTACGCATCTTTAACATTCTTTACTGATCTTTACGCAACAACCTTTACGGAACTTTAACTTTCTTTACGCCAGTCGATTTTACTGCGTCTTTATGGAACGCGTAAACGTATAAAAATGCGTGTTTGCGTTGTTTTTTTTTCGAAGAGCGTCTTAGTTATCACTGCTTTTACGCATCTTTTTAACCAAACTGTTAAAAGAGAGGATGATCATCGTTTATTGGCCGAGTCCTCCATCACGGTACCTCTATCTATCAGCGGTTTTCCACATTAGGTACCAGGTTCTCTCAGTTTTCCCGCCATATTCTGGCGTCCTCTTGAAGGTGTGAAAATGTCGAATTCAGCACAAGAGTCGATCGATCTTTTGATCATTTTTCGCTGTTTGAACTCTGCTTTGGCTTGGAAAATCCAGTGTCCTGGCGATCCTTGGTCACCTTGAAGACATCAATATGGCGGTGCGTTCGAGACAACAACAATTCAGGTAAGCAATGATTCAATGATTGCAGCAATTTGTTGTGTTGTACGACTACTTTATGATGTATTTATATTATATAGCACGTTCACGTTAAAACGAGTTATACTCATATGTGAAATGTGGATAAATAAATTACCTACCTACCTACCTACCTACGTTTAACCCGTTTCAAGGATAAAGTAAACTAAGGGTAACAAGTCAGTTCGATCGAAGGTTGTTTCGATCGAGAGTTCATTCGATCGAAACCAAAGGTCAGTTCGATCGAAGCAAAGGTTGTTTCGACAAAAGAGTAAATGATGATAAAAACTACAGATTTGGAAGGGCATAAATACATGTAGATTATTCTTCGTTTTTAGCACATTGCTTTGGAAAGGGATGATGCTCAAAATCTCAGCTTGACAACAAGGTTCAGGTAGCAGTTCTTTCAAGGTCTCACATGAATGGCTCAATACCCTTACATATATACAAATCTTATAGTTATACCTTTATGCTAAGGCACAAAGAGATTAACTGTAAGACTTGGTTCGCAGAAAATATTGTTTAAGCCTAGGTCACACTAGTGATATACAGGGAAAGAAAAAGAACAAAAATAGGTGCGATTACATGGGGCAGGTAAATTTGCTTTTGGGCAAGTGAAAAAATAACTTCAGTGGCCCAGTGAGCAAGTGAAATTTATTGATGATTAATTTCGTTGTAACATTTTCATAGTACCTGTGGATCCGTGAGGCAATATCCAATTAGATCCACAGAGTACTTTAATAATCTTGTTACAAAGTTCATTGTCGTCAACAGGACAGATGCGTGAGAAACTGACATCAAGTGGTTTTTACGATAACAAATAGTGAAATTGCCTGCTCTCACTTGTTGACATATCACATAAATTATAAATTCATGTGTCTGTCTGCATATTGACAATAAAAGTCACCCAATGTGTGTGCAAAAATTTCTAGTTATCATGAAACATTAGATTGAATGCGTGGATTAGTAATTTTGCATTTTGCCTTCTGATTTCTATACTAGCTGCTACAATGGCACATAATATTAAAAGTGAGGGCAAGTGAAAACTATATACTGGCCCAGTAGGCAAGTGGTTTTTAATTTTTTACCTGCCCTGGTGACATTAGCATAACTAAATAACTGCATAAGGATGTTTTGTTTTGCTGAGTGAACATCCTGACATACACTGTTATGGCTTATGTGTAATTCCAGAAAATATATATGTATCCATACCTCCCTCACAGAAGGGGATTTTTTTGCTTTGAATATTCAATAACATATTCTTAATATTAATTTGTCCTGTTGGAAATACTTCATTTGTTTATGCTACTTGGTTTTCAGTTTGCAAGATATGTACATGTATTAACCCCCATTTTTTTTTGCAGAAAATTACTCGTGGAGTGTCTGCCATCAAGTTCCTGGACTGGGGGATGACAAAAGGAACATACTGTAGGCTGTAGTACATGTTTAACTTAAGTTTTCATTAGAAATTAAATAATTTCACCAATGATGGCTGTAGTTGAAACACTTTGCTTAATATGCATTATAGGTTACTTGTAATTTGTAAATTGGCAATTTTGGTAAGAATGGGCAGGCCTTTTAAGGTTGGACTTCTCTTGTTTAGTGGTTTCAGACAAATTATCATATAAATTAAAGGGAACCAATGACAGAGCGAAAACAATCCTTTCTCCAATGCTGGTTGAACTTAATAGCTTTCAGCAGCGAGAAACAAGAAGTTTGCAAGTTATGACTGTGAATGTAGTGAAAACACATGTATGTAGTTTTAGTAGGCAACTAGTTGGCTTTTAGAAATCAAAATAACCAGCTGATGCATGCAAGTTGCAATATGATAAGATTGATTATTTTTTGGATTGGTTCTCTTTAAATTATAAAAAAATACAATAAATCCAAATTGACAACAAAAGTTTCTTTTAAAGAATGTCTTTTAAGAAACAACAACAACAACAACTTTATTTGTACCAACATAATACAATAGTAATAACAGCATAAGTTAACAAAAGTATAGAAGAGTACTAGCTGCCCCAAATAACCATAGGGGCTAGAAAAAAAGGGCAGCTATACTTAGGTGATTTATCTAATGCAATGATTTGGGTCAGAAATAACACACACAAAGTCATCACTTATATCATTCCACACTTTAGCACCCTGAAATCTTATGTTGAATGTTCCATAATTTGTTCTGACTTTTGGAATAACATAAGTCATTTTGCTAGATAATCTGGTATTATAATTATGCCACATCCTAACAGAATTAAAGTAAGGGTCAAATACAGGAGGTAAGAGATTGTTGTGAAACTTGTACATAAATACAGCTAAGTTGAAAGGTTATAATGTCAGACAACTTTACAACATTTAGATCTTTAAATAAAGGACTTGAATGTTCATTATAACTAGAGAAGGTAATTATTCTTAAGGCTTTCTTCTGTAAAATAAATAAAGGTTGCAAAGTTGTCTGATAGTTATTACCCCAAGCAATTACGCAATAATTTAAAAAAGGGCTCAACTAAAGCATAATACAGGCTAAGTAGTGTTTTAGTACTTAAAAATAACGGAGTTTAGAAAGAATGCCTATACTTCTCTTGATTTTTTTAGAAATATTAGTGATGTGAGTCTTCCAGCTAATATTGTAATCTATGTAAACTCCAAGGTATCTAATGGAGGTTTCCTGGATTAGCATCTGGTTGTTTATAGATAACATAACCTGCTTAGGCAGTTTTCTTTGAATTGGACGGAAAATAACGAAATTTGACTTATCAATATTTAATGAGAGCTTATTTGCACATAGCCAATTAAAGACTTTCTCAAGTTCAGAATTAAAGAGTGCTCAGAACTAAAGAGTGCTGTGATGTATGCCATGAGAATTAATGCGTTATGAGAATTAAATGATTTACGTAACCAACGTTTTTGTGCTATTGTTGTCTTCAACGGGGAAAAGATTTGTAGCTGTGTTTGGATTTATCGACAGCAAATATTGTTGTAGGGAATGAAGGTAACTTCCAATCGCGAGAGACCCCTTCTTTTGAACAACGTAAGGAACCGATTTTCCTCCCCTACAATGCTTACATGTATTTGTGTATAGACTATTACAGACTTCCCTTAGACTGCCAATGATGTGCCTCAAGTATCGTAAAGGCAATATCCGAAAAATGATGCACTTGATCGACTAACTTTACGACCTTTTACAATACACGTAAAATTAAATATCGTAAAGAACTTCTTTACGATTCCTGAGGTACGCGTAAAATATCGTAAAGACATGCTTTACGATATTTTACAAACAAGTAAAGCGTCGTAAAGAATTCCTTTTCGACGTTTTACGATGTGCGTAAAGATAAAAAAGACATCGTAAAGACATGCTTTACGATATTTTACAAAACAAGTAAAGCGTCGTAAAGAATTCCTTTTCGACGATTTACGATGTGCGTAAAGATAACGATTTTAGTCTCTCTACGCGTTCTTTACGCACTACGGTTTCTGTGCGTAAAGGACTTCTTTACGCAGTTGTAAAGAAGTGCGTATAGCTCCGTAAAGTGTTTCTTTACGCAATATTTCGGGAATCTTTACGGATGCGTAAATTCAAAATTTCATGCTGTGCTCCTTTAAGCGGGATTAGGTATAGATTATACTTAACGTCAAATACTTACTATTGGCCTAAAGATTGCTTAAAGATGTAATTCATTCGAATTTACATTTTATAAGCTCGTTTTATATTGAAAAGGCCTTGTGTGTACAATAATATATTATTGGAGCATCACATGGCGGATCTACTGGATATACATCAAATTTGCGAAGCTCGGTTGCTGGAAGGAAATGTATCTCAAGTTGTGGTAATTAATAATGAGCTGCCCATCCAATTCAATTGAACACCGAAACACTATCAAAACATGAAATTAAATGTATGTGTAAGTTTATCCTTTCAGTGGTAAGCTGAAAAAGTTAAACTCTTAAGCAAAACAAAGAGACTGAGAGACAAAATAGATATTTCACAATGCACTTTATTAAACATGACTGTAAAGTCATAACAGCACTAGATACTTCCTTTACATTTTTTGTCTATACACATGTGTCTACAATGTACCAATAAGTATTGAACTCCTATGCAGTAGCATTTAAAATGAAATTATTCACCAAAACTTTTTCACCACAGTTTTGAAAGCATTCATTGTATGTCAATGTCATTTGATTTTTTATCCCTAAATTTAATTTATGCAATGAAATATGGAAAAGCATTTAATAACATTGAACTGTGGTCTGATTTACTGGTAATATCTGGTGTGATAAAAAGTTGTTAGAATTTTTCTCACTTTTAAATCACCCGCATATGCCTTTAGAAGGTATATCACACAAAAGGGATGTAGTGCATCCAGTTTAATCTGTAGACACTATAATTATGTTGACTTCATATCAAATTAAAACTTACAGAGCTGGTTATCAAACTATACAACTGTACCAAAGACTTTCACCGGATTAAAGAATCAACATGAAGTGACAGTACAAAAATCACTCTCGGGGAATAAAATGTCTCAAAATAAAAATTTGCAGACATGAATGTTAAACTACATGTAGCTACTGTCCAAAATTTGAGGCAGACTCCCTTTGACTCAGCTTTCAAAAAGTGATTTAGATGCTTGCATAGAGAAGCCCTAAAAAATTTGACAATTCATTATATTTCCAATTTTTTGGTACACATGTAGATCGATAGCCAGCTTTATTGCCTTTAATTAGAAGCCCTTTATTTTTTTGCAAGATGTGATGCATTTGACTTAATGTGCATTAAAGGACCCTAGTCAGCCTCTGCCATTTTCGATGACATCGAAATTATTGATATAGCATGGTGAAGCGAGTCCTTATTGTTTTACTGTAAGCTGTGTTCCAGAAGGTATGTTTAATTATCTTGAGTAGTTCTACAGTGATTTTTCTTTGTTTTGACAGGCTCCGAATAAAATATACTGGTACACTGTAATAGCCAAATTCTCACATGTAAACAAAAACAAAGGTATGGCTGACTAGGGCCCTTTAACCCTTTCACTCCCAAGAGTGACTTAATAGATTTTACTCTGTCTAACGCCAGACGATTTTACTCGTCAAAGGGAGACCCCTTGGGAGTGAAAGGGTTAAAAAACTATTTCCCTTAACCCTTTCACTCCCAAGAGTGACTTAATAGATTTTACTCTGTCTAACGCCAGACGATTTTACTCGTCAAAGGGAGACCCCTTGGGAGTGAAAGGGTTAATTCAAGCAAAATTTGAGTATCAAATTCAATATTGTTTTGAATTTTCAGCTTTTAACCTGACTATCAAAATGAGTAATGAAACTTGATTTTCAATTATGGAATTCATTTATTCACCTCTGGAAGGAATGTCGTTAGCACAGTGGAACCTTGATTTAACAAACCTCTATATGAAGAAGTCCTCAGTATAACAAAAGATTTTTGTGGCCCTAGTAACAGTAAACTATGCAGAAAAAACCTTGATACAACAAAACCTTGTTAGAGCAAACATATTTTGCCAATCACATTGCCCTTCATTATATCAAAGTTCCACTGTAGTTTGACATTACTATAGCATATATTCCTTGAAATTGGTAGTGATCATCAATCAAACAGGGTTTACTGGTACTATAATAATGTGTAGTTCCAGAAAATATCTATACCTCCCCTACAGAAGAGATTTTCTCTTAGACCCCACTCCTCACCCCTCACCCCTCTGGAAATTCCAATTAAGCTTCATACTTCAGGGTTGTCAAAATAAGCCAGCAACCGGCGCATTTCACCGGCTATTTTGAATACTGCACCGGTTACTCCGAATGATAATACGTCAGTTCTGAGCGGGATATCAGAGAAATAAAATGGAAATAGCTGCCTACTTTTTGGATGGAACCTGCTACTCAAAAACCTACTGACAACCCTGATACTTCATACATTTTTTGTCCTTACAGAACCCCCCACCCCCAGGAAATTCCAATCCCTTCTGTGGGGGAATATGGATATTTTCTGGACCTGCATAATGTATAAACAATATATATAAAATAACAGATGACATAACTGATCAAATGTAGATTTGGCTTGGCATTTCATTACTACGTGTATTTAGTTTCGTACTACACAACTTGTGTGCAGCACTCGTCAGATAAAATTGCCAAATGCGACTGTACATCATAACAGTGAGTATGCTGATTTGAAATACACCTGCAGCCATTTGAAATATGAACACTTTTTCAAAAGAAAGGAAAGCTGGAAATTATAAGTTAACTCTCTTGCCATTGAAATACAGCAACAACAATATTTCATTACTTCTCAATTAAGCCTTACTCCCATAGCTCCACAGGTACATGTACATGTACAACTGTATCAGCGCTAATCGAGGCCGGCCAGGATAATCAATGAAAGAAAAAGAAAATACACAATTTAAAAACTGTACACAAACATAGTTTTAGAGTATGAGCAGTCCACCACTTCTTTATTAAGCTTTAAATTAAGTACTGTTTTCTAGCCACTTGAGCTGGGTCATCTTATTAAGTTTGTACTCTCAGACTAGTTTACTGTGGTTTGATGCTGTTCATATATCATACATAATTCATTGGCCTAGACAAGAACTTTAATTTACTAAAATGTGAACGAATGATTCACTTTTTTCTTTGTTTTTTTTTTTGCCCTTAGTGTGCACAGCATCTGTAGATCACATAGGCTTTGAAAAAATTAAAAAAATTCACAGTTGACTGAAAATTTGAATGATGCCTATGTTTGCAACTTGTAAATAAAGTTAAAATGGAACAAATTATTAAGTTCACGAGAAATCGTGAATCAGCATTTTGAAAGAGAGGAATGTTTTTTGATGGTAAGTTTCTGGCGTGCTAGTTCCGAAGTTTTGATGGCGGTTCTGTGAGGATCAAGGGCACAAAAACTTTGTACTTGCCAGTTGTTCATACAAAGCATTCTGCTAGCTACACAGGCTAGCATTTACTTGACTTGACATGATGATGGATATTAGAGAATCCGGCTAGTGAAAAATTTATTTTGGCTAGTGAATCAAACGTGTCACGTAGCCACTGGGCTGGCAAGCTGAAAAGTTAGTCTCAAGCCCTGTTAGAGTTCCTCTTGTCACACAAAGTAACAGCGTTTATCGATAACTTCCAACTTTCTGATGTTTTGTAAATGAGCAATCATGCACATTATAATAATATATAATAATGTATTATAGCTATCATATTTCCAATGATAACATGTGTATTTCAAATCAGTGTGATAATGTAAATTCACATTTGGCAATTTTGTCTGATGAGTATGTGCTGCACACAAGTTGTGTAATGAAACTAAATAGCAATTTTAAAAATGTCAAGTCAAATTTACAGTTGCTCAGTGGGTCATCTATTATTATCACCCTCTAGTTTGCTATTGAGCACTCTGAAAAAAGATCAGCAAATCACCTTGATTACAGTATATACATGTGTAAAGTTAAGTATATATGGCAAATGACTGGTGAAATGCTAAAATTTGTTTGCAAATATAATAATTCAGTAGCTCCTACAAAAAATAATCTTAAAAAGTCCCCATGACCCCCTAAATAGTCATGAATACATACATGTGTCTTGTAAGCCAGGGTTCTACTTCACAGTTTTTCTCTTCTTTTCTTCAAGTTAGCATGCCAGAGATTTTACATGAAGCACTACCAATTTTACTTTATCCTATGAATAAAATACAATATGCAGAAAAGGTTAAGCTTACATGTAGCTAAGTTTATGTTTAAATCCATATTGGGAAACATCAAATCAAGCTTGAAGTACGAAAGGAAAATAACATAATAAATCAATCAGTAAATCCTACATTGTAGTTTGCTTTAACAGCTGTATTCACCATCATTGCCATTACTGTGTCTTTTGAAATCAAGGTTACATTAACTTCCATCAGTCAAACTCAAACAGATTTTAAATCAAACTGCTGTGTGACAGACTGTTCATGCCTGAATTTGAATTCAATTGAATGTGAATTCAATGTTCAGTGTCTCTGAGGTAGCCTCTGGTTACAACCAGAGGCAATTCCATACATCTTAAGCAAACTTTACAATTGAACTTTATCCTGGAAACTTAAGCACGTACAAGACACACAGGAAGACAACAATGGCTTACCTGCAATTCTCTTGTTGTTGATTATCGGTAGTACCTCCGTATGTATCGATGTTTTCACCGGATGTATGCCACTAAAAACTGCTTGAGATGGTGCACAGAGAAGAATTTAGGGTGAACTGAATTTTATCCACCAAAGTAGAGTTTCTAAACAGTGAAAAAAGGACCAAGAGATCGATACAAGCCCCCGGGTACAACGACATTTCACACCTTTCAAAAAGGACGCCAGAAAATGGCGCGAGAACCGAAAGAAGCTGGTATCTAATTTGGAAAACCGCTGATCGGTGCTTGTTGAAGGTTGGGCACTCTGCTGTGGGCTTCCGGCGTCGCTGTGGGCTGCAGGTCGTTCATCATATGCGCATATGCATTTCGTCGCAAGTCGTTTCAAAACACATTTGAAATCAATTTCGTTTCAAAAAATAACCTCGAGGAAAAATCAAATTAGTAAAAAGCGTCAGAGGTTATCGAACAAACTTTTCTGTGGTGTTCTAATTATTAGTCACTTGAGTTTCTCTCGACTTCGCGATTCGTTGCGCTCGTGTAACACAACTTCGTGCCGGCCTGGTTTTATGAAAGTCGACTTGTGGCAAGGCAAGTTGTCGAAAGGCAGTTAAATCATAACATGACCTTTCAGGTTCTTGTACAGAAATTTACGTTCCTTTGCGTAAAGTTTGAAATTCTTGTAACAAAGGGATCGCCGGCATACTCAAGAGTACGACAGATGGGTGGTATACTTAACGAAAATCCACGAACGGTTATGAACGGAGCTTATTCTTGTATTTTCGATATGAATATTTCAGGTGTGCGCCACGTATTGTCTGCGTCTTAAATACTCTAGGATTCTACTGCGTCACAATCACATATTCGAGTCTAGAATACTCTAGAATATTTTGGCTTGCTAGAACAGTTAGCTGGCTCAATAATATTTGTGTTAATTTTGAGACAAAAAGGAAAACATTTGGACTAGCCTGTGTCCCCCTAAATGCTTTTCGCACTTGCTTTTTTTAGTTTTTAATGAATTTGTCGCACTCGAAACCCCACCTCGGTTTTAGGAAGCTAGTGACACTGTAAAAGAGGTGATACAAATCTCACTTTTAAAGAGAGGAATGCCTCACCCCATCCCCACCCAACTCATAGACTGCATTTCTCAAACAAATGCGCAATTGAGCGTTAAAGTTAAAGCAAAAAAGATTATTCATTAAAGAGGAAACGAAGGACTGCATTAAGTCCAATGGCGTTCAATTAATGCAATACCTATGTTATAAGAGGAAAAGAAAAGCGTGAAGTTATTCGACAGCTTTACTCTTTGACGTTCAGTCACGTAAATGTCGTGAATAAAACCCTTACATATCTTTAAAAATTACATTCGTGGCAAAAACTTGGTCGACAACCTTAACGCAAACGCAAAATGACATTTACCTGCACTACGTGAATGCAGCTTTACAAAAACTTTAAGAAGATTAAATTCATGGCGTAAAGTTGACCAATAATCTTTACACTATCTTTATATTACATTTAAGCGCGGGGACGTAAATTTAACCTTTATAAATCTTTAAAGAAATTTAATTCATGTCGTAAAGCTGGTAAAAAACCTTTACGTCAACTTTACATTACCTTTACGAGTGGAAGCGTAAATGTAACATTTATAAACCTTTAATGTGATTTAAATCACAGCGTAAAGTTGATCAAAGAACTTTAAGCAGATTTAAGCCATCTTTTATTTTTCGTAAATCTCTGTTTTCATGCTGTGATGATATTGAATTTATGGAGACCTCGGAAAAAAATCCGAGTCCCAGATGGGATTTGAACCCACGACCCTCCGTGATCTAGTCGGATGCTCTAACCACTGAGCTACTGGAGACTCTATGGTGAGCAAGGGTCAATTTGTGGGTCTCGACTGGAGGTCTCCATAAATTCAATATCATGTTGTTGTTATTTCATCTTTAATATAATCACTTTGGAGGTTGGTTGGCTGTATCTTGATATGCTTTAATGTGACAGCGCGATGCTGTTAGTGAGTTCATGTGTGCCAGTCATTACTTGGCTGTGTAACCGCGTGAGGCGGTTCCAGTCGAGACCCACAAATTGACCCTTGCTCACCATAGAGTCTCCAGTAGCTCAGTGGTTAGAGCATCCGACTAGATCACGGAGGGTCGTGGGTTCAAATCCCATCTGGGACTCGGATTTTTTTCCGAGGTCTCCATAAATTCAATATCATATTATTAATTTCGACGTCTAAATCAACCTTCGACTAATCGTCGACTGATCGACGAATTTAATTTGAGTTAAACTCGTCTGAATCAAATTCAACTTATAAACTAGGCCTAAGGAATCGTTTGAATGCTGGGGTCAGAACTGTGTAGATCTCTACCTGGTCTCTACGACTTCACAGGCTGCGACAGTGTCAGTGCTTTTTCGGGAAAGAGCAAGGTAACAGCTTTGGAGCTTTCTAAACAAAACAAGTCATTTCAAACCCTATTTAAAAATAGGCATGGAGTGGAACTTCAGAGATGAGATATTTGCAAAACTCCTAAAATTTACCTGCAAGATGTACAACTCTGCGTTCATTTATGGTAAATAGCTTTAACTAGGCCTTTCGAAAAGGTACTCTTTCCATAGTGAAGCTGACAGATGAATGGCTCTGATTTAAAGCGGAAAGTAATGATTCAGCTGTTCAGATGTTGGGCATTATGCTCAATGTGTCATCCACATAGCGTTTGTAGAACTCGGGTAATTTGCCTTCAGGACCGAAGCAACTTTGAACAAACCAACTTTGAACAAACATTCAGATTCAATCCGTGCAAAGTTATTTATATAACATTTTTATAGTATTTTTTTTTTATTTTAACACTTACATTTTAGAGCTATTATTTGCATATTTTATCGTTGGACATTCTCACGCCCTAATTTGTACTTATATATATATGTATATTTCATTCGCTTTTTCTACAACTTGAAAGTGATTTCAGAGAGATCGAAACGTGGTTTTTTTATCGCTAGTTTTTATTCTGAAATGTGTTTCAAAAAAACGTAACTACTTATAGGAAGCACAATACAGAAAAAATGAAGGAAAGTGCCACGTGAACAGTTTGGCATGGTAAGAGTCAGTCTACGTGGAGAACGCTTGATGTGCTTGCTAAGTAATCGAGCTTGCTGTTACATTTTTCGGAACTTTGAAAAGGTGGTCAGCCTTTGTTCTCTGATTGCCACGCTGTGTTTCAAGGCGTTTCTCGATGGCTGAGTAACGTATTCACTTATGCGTTGATGCTAGTGTCGGGAAGTGAACAAGTGTTCAAAGCGTTCATTCTGAGGAAAAAAAGGATAAAACCACTTCTGTCTGAACAAATAACATTTCTTTCTCAAAGTTGAAATTTCATTATCTTGTTTTATTTTGAAAATTCAGATCAGTTGAATCTCTTTTTTGTAGACATTCTTGAGTTTCCATGCATTTATCTTAGACCGGAAAAGTGCATTTTGCAGGGTTAATGTAAATCAATTCATCTCTACAAGATTTTTTTTGTTTCACGATCCACCTCAAAACTACTTCAGTTAATCGCCAGAGCAACTCATTTGCCTGAAGTCCAAAAATCACAAACATACAGTCTTGTTCTTTATGAACTCTCAAATAGTTGTCAATAGAGAAGTAAAATTAACAAGAAATTATACCCTAATTTGCATGTAATTTCTTTGCAGTAAAAAGGTTTTGAAAGAAAAAGTTAATTTCAGAGTAAAGTACAAGAGGGTGTACTAAACCGCGACGATCTACAGAGAAACATACGACAAAAAAATAAATAAATAAATAAATAAATAAATATATAAACTGCAGAGATTTCCACTGGCAATCCTGACCTAGCAACGATTGCAAATATTCAGATATTTATTCTAGTCGTCTGTCGCTTATGAACCTTTCGTGGGCGGATAACATGGAAGTTTTTTCGTAACTTATATCTCCTTATTGTTTACATTCAACTGCACCAAAAAGATACCATCTCATAGCCTTTCCTCGACCATCTCGTTTGCACGCTAACAAGCTACTCTAAAATTCGAGAGGAAATAAAGTTTATGTATGTATGTATGTAAACGGACCCACCATCAGCAATGGTAGGCGATTATTCCGATGCGAAAGAACAGTTATAAATGTTTTTTTTGGTAAAACCAAGGACAAACCTAGGAGTAAGAGTCCTGCTGCCTGTACTTTGCATCGGTAACGTGTCACGCATTTCGAAAACGAGAAATCGATTGATGTAGACAAGGAAGAAGTCACTAAAAAAACTAAATTTAGGGTAAAGCCTCGCGCTCCATTAATTTGCTGTTTGTCCTGTTTAATAGCAAAACAGACGCGCGAACTGAAGATCCAATCAGAGAACATGAATAATGTTGAGGGGTCTGGAACCGAGAATAAACAGATAGTTAATAGTACACTATAAAAAGAAAAACTAAACTAGTAATAGTTATCACTAAAGCTGCCCCCGCTTTCTTATATTTCTGCTCATTGAAACAATAATATTGAACGTTATTGTTCTAGTCAGATACTAAAAAAAACCCAATTGTCTTGATATGAACTCTTTTTTATATAAGAATATATTTTGACGTGACATCTTGGCCTCGCTACGAAAAGTGGTGTCCAGAGCACATGGACAATGTGCTGAACGCGATCCAGATCCAGAAACCAAACACTTGTACTTGAT
>JAHPZR010047849.1:40000-43976 GCA_019787425.1 Platygyra sinensis
GAAATGCATATGCGCATATGATGAACGACCTGCAGCCCACAGCGACGCCGGAAGCCCACAGCAGAGTGCCCAACCTTCAACAAGCACCGATCAGCGGTTTTCCAAATTAGATACCAGGTTCTCTCGGTTCTCGCGCCATTTTCTGGCGTCCTTTTTGAAAGGTGTGAAATGTCGTTGTACCCGGGGGCTTGTATCGATCTCTTGGTCCTTTTTTCACTGTTTAGAAACTCTACTTTGGTGGATAAAATTCAGTTCACCCTAAATTCTTCTCTGTGCACCATCTCAAGCAGTTTTTAGTGGCATACATCCGGTGAAAACATCGATACATACGGAGGTACTACCGGTAATCAACAACAAGAGAATTGCAGGTAAGCCATTGTTGTCTTCCTGTGTGTCTTGTACGTGCTTAAGTTTCCAGGATAAAGTTCAATTGTAAAGTTTGCTTAAGATGTATGGAATTGCCTCTGGTTGTAACCAGAGGCTACCTCAGAGACACTGAACATTGAATTCACATTCAATTGAATTCACATTCAGGCATGAACAGTCTGTCACACAGCAGTTTGATTTAAAATCTGTTTGAGTTTGACTGATGGAAGTTAATGTAACCTTGATTTCAAAAGACACAGTAATGGCAATGATGGTGAATACAGCTGTTAAAGCAAACTACAATGTAGGATTTACTGATTGATTTATTATGTTATTTTCCTTTCGTACTTCAAGCTTGATTTGATGTTTCCCAATATGGATTTAAACATAAACTTAGCTACATGTAAGCTTAACCTTTTCTGCATATTGTATTTTATTCATAGGATAAAGTAAAATTGGTAGTGCTTCATGTAAAATCTCTGGCATGCTAACTTGAAGAAAAGAAGAGAAAAACTGTGAAGTAGAACCCTGGCTTACAAGACACATGTATGTATTCATGACTATTTAGGGGGCCATGGGGACTTTTTAAGATTATTTTTTGTAGGAGCTATTGAATTATTATATTTGCAAACAAATTTTAGCATTTCACCAGTCATTTGCCATATATACTTAACTTTACACATGTATATACTGTAATCAAGGTGATTTGCTGATCTTTTTTCAGAGTGCTCAATAGCAAACTAGAGGGTGATAATAATAGATGACCCACTGAGCAACTGTAAATTTGACTTGACATTTTTAAAATTGCTATTTAGTTTCATAGTACACAACTTGTGTGCAGCACATACTCATCAGACAAAATTGCCAAATGCGAATTTACATTATCACACTGATTTGAAATACACATGTTATCATTGGAAATATGATAGCTATAATACATTATTATATATTATTATAATGTGCATGATTGCTCATTTACAAAACATCAGAAAGTTGGAAGTTATCGATAAACGCTGTTACTTTGTGTGACAAGAGGAGCTCTAACAGGGCTTGAGACTAACTTTTCAGCTTGCCAGCCCAGTGGCTACGTGACACGTTTGATTCACTAGCCAAAATAAATTTTTCACTAGCCGGATTCTCTAATATCCATCATCATGTCAAGTCAAGTAAATGCTAGCCTGTGTAGCTAGCAGAATGCTTTGTATGAACAACTGGCAAGTACAAAGTTTTTGTGCCCTTGATCC
Source organism: Platygyra sinensis (assembly GCA_019787425.1). Taxonomy (NCBI): domain Eukaryota; kingdom Metazoa; phylum Cnidaria; class Anthozoa; order Scleractinia; family Merulinidae; genus Platygyra; species Platygyra sinensis. The sequence continues at coordinate 41,611 of JAHPZR010047849.1, forward strand.
TCACAGAACCGCCATCAAAACTTCGGAACTAGCACGCCAGAAACTTACCATCGAAAAACATTCCTCTCTTTCAAAATGCTGATTCACGATTTCTCGTGAACTTAATAATTTGTTCCATTTTAACTTTATTTACAAGTTGCAAACATAGGCATCATTCAAATTTTCAGTCAACTGTGAATTTTTTTAATTTTTTCAAAGCCTATGTGATCTACAGATGCTGTGCACACTAAGGGCAAAAAAAAAAACAAAGAAAAAAGTGAATCATTCGTTCACATTTTAGTAAATTAAAGTTCTTGTCTAGGCCAATGAATTATGTATGATATATGAACAGCATCAAACCACAGTAAACTAGTCTGAGAGTACAAACTTAATAAGATGACCCAGCTCAAGTGGCTAGAAAACAGTACTTAATTTAAAGCTTAATAAAGAAGTGGTGGACTGCTCATACTCTAAAACTATGTTTGTGTACAGTTTTTAAATTGTGTATTTTCTTTTTCTTTCATTGATTATCCTGGCCGGCCTCGATTAGCGCTGATACAGTTGTACATGTACATGTACCTGTGGAGCTATGGGAGTAAGGCTTAATTGAGAAGTAATGAAATATTGTTGTTGCTGTATTTCAATGGCAAGAGAGTTAACTTATAATTTCCAGCTTTCCTTTCTTTTGAAAAAGTGTTCATATTTCAAATGGCTGCAGGTGTATTTCAAATCAGCATACTCACTGTTATGATGTACAGTCGCATTTGGCAATTTTATCTGACGAGTGCTGCACACAAGTTGTGTAGTACGAAACTAAATACACGTAGTAATGAAATGCCAAGCCAAATCTACATTTGATCAGTTATGTCATCTGTTATTTTATATATATTGTTTATACATTATGCAGGTCCAGAAAATATCCATATTCCCCCACAGAAGGGATTGGAATTTCCTGGGGTGGGGGTTCTGTAAGGACAAAAAATGTATGAAGTATCAGGGTTGTCAGTAGGTTTTTGAGTAGCAGGTTCCATCCAAAAAGTAGGCAGCTATTTCCATTTTATTTCTCTGATATCCCGCTCAGAACTGACGTATTATCATTCGGAGTAACCGGTGCAGTATTCAAAATAGCCGGTGAAATGCGCCGGTTGCTGGCTTATTTTGACAACCCTGAAGTATGAAGCTTAATTGGAATTTCCAGAGGGGTGAGGGGTGAGGAGTGGGGTCTAAGAGAAAATCTCTTCTGTAGGGGAGGTATAGATATTTTCTGGAACTACACATATTATAGTACCAGTAAACCCTGTTTGATTGATGATCACTACCAATTTCAAGGAATATATGCTATAGTAATGTCAAACTACAGTGGAACTTTGATATAATGAAGGGCAATGTGATTGGCAAAATATGTTTGCTCTAACAAGGTTTTGTTGTATCAAGGTTTTTTCTGCATAGTTTACTGTTACTAGGGCCACAAAAATCTTTTGTTATACTGAGGACTTCTTCATATAGAGGTTTGTTAAATCAAGGTTCCACTGTGCTAACGACATTCCTTCCAGAGGTGAATAAATGAATTCCCATAATTGAAAATCAAGTTTCATTACTCATTTTGATAGTCAGGTTAAAAGCTGAAAATTCAAAACAATATTGAATTTGATACTCAAATTTTGCTTGAATTAACCCTTTCACTCCCAAGGGGTCTCCCTTTGACGAGTAAAATCGTCTGGCGTTAGACAGAGTAAAATCTATTAAGTCACTCTTGGGAGTGAAAGGGTTAAGGGAAATAGTTTTTTAACCCTTTCACTCCCAAGGGGTCTCCCTTTGACGAGTAAAATCGTCTGGCGTTAGACAGAGTAAAATCTATTAAGTCACTCTTGGGAGTGAAAGGGTTAAAGGGCCCTAGTCAGCCATACCTTTGTTTTTGTTTACATGTGAGAATTGGGCTATACAGTGTACCAGTATATTTTATTCGGAGCCTGTCAAAACAAAGAAAAAATCACTGTAGAACTACTCAAGATAATTAAACATACCTTCTGGAAACACAGCTTACAGTAAAACATAAGGACTCGCTTCACCATGCTATATCAATAATTTTCGATGTCATCGAAAATGGCAGAGGCTGACTAGGGTCCTTTAATGCACATTAAGTCAAATGCATCACATCTTGCAAAAAAATAAAGGGCTTCTAATTAAAGGCAATAAAGCTGGCTATCGATCTACATGTGTACCAAAAAATTGGAAATATAATGAATTGTCAAATTTTTTAGGGCTTCTCTATGCAAGCATCTAAATCACTTTTGAAAGCTGAGTCAAAGGGAGTCTGCCTCAAATTTTGGACAGTAGCTACATGTAGTTTAACATTCATGTCTGCAAATTTTTATTTTGAGACATTT
>JAHPZR010047850.1:0-50727 GCA_019787425.1 Platygyra sinensis
GATGTTAAAATCTTTTCTAATACCTGTTTGTTTTTGGATTTCAAAAAAAATGAATAATAAACAACCTTACTTTGTAGGTTTAGCGGGTGGACAGGGCACTGGTAAAACAACCATAAGTTCCATATTAGAAATTATTTTAAGAAAATATTTTAAATTAAATGTATTTAAAATTTCTATTGATGATTTTTATAGAAACTCGTAAAGAAAGATTTAATTTATCAAAAAAGGTTCACCATTGCTCATGACGAGAGGCGTTCCAGGAACTCATGATATCAAAATAATGTTAGATTTTTTTAGAAAATCAAAAACTAAAAAAATTTAAATCTTTTAAACTCCCAAAATTTAATAAAGCTTTTGATGATAGATGTAAAAAAAAATCAGTGGTACACGATTAAAAAAAACCTGATGTCGTAATATTTTGAAGGCTGGTGTGTTGGGGCAAGAGCAGAGAAAAACAGTACTATTAAAAAAAGTATTAATTCACTTGAAAAAACCAATGACTCTCAATTGATTTGGAGAAACTATGTTAATAAGCAATTGAAAACAAAATATAAGAAATTATATGATCAATTAGATTGTTTAGTATACCTTAAGGCAAAAAACTTTTCTTTGCTTCAAAAATGGAGACTAATTCAAGAAAAAAAATTATGGTTAAAAAATAAAATAAAATAAAAAAACTAAAAATAAAATAATGAGTAAAGGAGATGTAATTAATTTTATGCAAACATATCAAAGAGTAACTCAGAATATGTTTAAAATTTGCACCAAGATATGCTCTGTTATTCTTAATTTAAATAGTAACCATCAGATAAAATCTGCTGTATATAAATCAAAATGAAAAAAATATTTATATCTCTATTATTAAGTTCTTTATTATTTACTAATGCTTACGCTGCAACTTTATATCAAGCATTGAATGAACTTATAAAAATAATACCCAATTAAATGCAGAAAGAGAAAATATCAAAGCTGCAGAAGAAGATATAAATATTTCTAAAGCAGATTATTTACCTTCAGTTTCTTTAAGTGGTTCTAAAAGTTTTGAAAATACAAATGAAATAACAACCCAGAGCGGTGCTGATACAAGTGTAAATGATGTAAATCCATTAAGTTCATCAATAAATTAGAACAAACTTTATTTGATCAAGGAAGAGATTTTACACATGAAAAAAATAAAGTTAGTCTTGATTTAGCAAGAGCAAAATTAATTAAAAAAGAACAAGATATTTTATATAGTGCAATAGATGCTTTCACTGGTTTAATATTAGCAAGAGAAAAATTAAATATTAACAGAAGAAACCTAAATTTATTAATTAGACAAGTTGAAACAGATAAAGTTAGATTAGATAGAGGTCAAATTACGATCACAGACTTATCCCAATCCGAATCTTCTCTTGCAGGAGCACAAGCACAATTTACTCAATCATCAAGTGATTTATTAATTAGTAAACTAAATTATGAAAATATAATTGGTAAAATTGATGACCCAAGCAAATTGAAAAAATCTTCAAATTCAATTGTTGGCATCCCTAATACTTTGTCCAAAGCAATATTACTTTCGAAACAAAATAACCCTGACATAAAATTGCTGAACTTGAATTGATTCAATCTAAAAAAGATATAGAAATCTCAGAAGCTGATTTAAAACCTACTGCATCTTTATCTTTAGAAAGATCATACAATTATGATTTAAGTACAACTTATGATGAAAGAGAAAAAGATGTTTTAAAAGCAACTGTAAGTTGGCCCTTTTATTCAGGTGGAAAAAAAAGATCTAAGGTAAAAAAGAACTCAAATTTAACTTATAGAAAAAGACTATTATTAGAGATGTAATTAAAACTAATGAAACAAATGTTTCAAGTGCATGGTCTAGTTTAGAGGCATCAAAGGATTTTTAAATTCAGTAAGAGCTCAAGTTAGAGCAGCTAAAATTGCTAATGAAGGAATTGCAGCTGAATATGAAAGAGGATCAAGAACAACTTTAGATGTTATCCAATCAAACTCATTACTTCTTTCAGCACAGATATCTTTGGCAAATTCTGAAAGAAATTATCTTCTATCTCAATACAATCTTTTAAAAGCAGCAGGGCTTTTAAATAAAGAGTATTTAAAGCTTAAATAATAAGCATTTTTAGCCTATTAAAATTAATATATTGCCAATAAGAACAAAATGTGTACATTTATTGCATGATTCGACTGTTAAAAAACGTAAAAAAAGAGGCAAAAAATGACGAAAAATAACCTAAAAGTGGTGAAATCCACCAAAGATAAAGAATTGGAAAATAAAGAAAAAAATAAAGCACTAGACGCAGCAATTAGCCAAATTACAGATAATTTTGGAAAAGGTTCTGTAATGAGACTTGGCGAACAAAAAGCTATGGATGTTGAGTCTATTTCAACAGGATCTTTAAGCTTAGATCTTGCGCTTGGAATTGGAGGACTTCCAAAAGGAAGAATTATTGAAATTTATGGACCAGAGTCTTCTGGAAAAACAACATTAGCATTACAAGTTGTTGCTGAAGCACAAAAAGCTGGTGGTATTTGTGGATTTGTAGATGCAGAGCATGCACTAGATCCAGTTTATGCAAAAAAACTAGGTGTAACACTGAAGAATTGTTAATTTCTCAACCTGATACTGGTGAACAAGCTTTAGAAATTACTGATACTTTAATTAAATCTGGTTCTATGTCAGTTCTTGTTGTCGATTCTGTTGCAGCATTAACTCCAAGAGCTGAAATAGAAGGTGATATGGGTGATACGCACGTTGGTCTTCAGGCAAGATTAATGTCACAAGCATTGAGAAAATTAACTGGTTCAATTTCTAGAACGAACACAATGGTTATATTTATTAACCAAATTAGAATGAAAATTGGTGTTATGTTTGGAAGTCCAGAAACTACATCAGGTGGTAATGCTTTAAAATTTTATTCATCTGTTAGAATGGATATTAGAAGAATTGGAGCTATCAAAGATAAAGACAATATCATTGGAAATACTACAAGAGTTAAAGTGGTTAAGAATAAAGTTGCACCACCATTTAAAGTTGTTGAGTTTGATTTGATGTATGGAAAAGGAATTAGTAAAGTAGGGGAACTAATCGATCTAGGTGCCAAGGCAGATATCGTAGAGAAGTCTGGCGCCTGGTACGCTTACAAAGGTGAGAAAATTGGTCAAGGTAGAGAAAATGCTAAAGTTTATCTTGAACAAAATCCGTCTGCTGCTGCTGAAATTGAAATGGACAATCAGAGAGAAAGCTGGTGTTATTTCAAAAAAAATCGAAGGCAATCCTTTGAATGATGATAAAGTAGAGACTGAAACAAAAGAAGAAGTTCCTTCTAAAAAAAATTAGCAGAATAACTTTTAGTTATTAAAAAGGCGCTTCGAAAGGGCGCCTTTTTTCCCTTTCAAGGTGTAGACAACATTCAAAAATGCTGTATTTTAAAAAATATGGCAAAAAACCTTAAACGAGATCAGAACCACATTTTTAAATTATTTTGAAAAAAATGATCATAAAATAGTTGAGTCTTCCAATTTAGTACCAAACAACGATCCAACATTGATGTTTGCAAACTCTGGAATGGTACAGTTTAAAAATGTTTTTACAGGTTTAGAAAAAAGAGACTATCAAAGAGCAACTACCTCACAAAAATGTGTTAGAGCAGGTGGTAAGCATAATGACTTAGAAAATGTTGGTTACACTCCAAGGACACCATACTTTTTTTGAAATGCTTGGCAACTTTTCATTTGGAGATTACTTTAAAGAAAAAGCAATCGAGCTTGCTTGGAATTTAATAACTAAAGATTTTGGATTAGATAAAAATAGACTTTATGTGACGGTATTTCATGAAGATGATGAAGCCTTTAATTTTTGGAAGAAAATCGCGGGTTTTAGCGACGATAGAATAATAAGGATTGCAACATCAGATAATTTTTGGTCGATGGGAGAAACTGGTCCTTGCGGCCCTTGTTCTGAAATATTTTATGATCATGGAGATCATTTATATGGCGGTCTTCCTGGAAGCAAAGAGGAGGACGGGGATAGATTTATTGAAATTTGGAACTTAGTCTTTATGCAATTTGAACAAGTTACAAAAGATAAAAGAATAAATCTTCCAAAACCATCAGTTGATACAGGAATGGGACTTAGAACGTATAGCTGCTTTACTCCAAGGTACACATGATAATTATGAAACAGATCACTTTAAAAAAATAATTCATTCAATTCTGAAGCCGTAAAAGTTAAACCAATGAAAATAATTTATCAAGCTTTAGAGTTATTGCAGATCACTTAAGAGCAAGTTCATTTTTAATTGCAGAAGGCGTGTTCCCATCCAATGAAGGAAGAGGATATGTATTAAGAAGAATTATGAGAAGAGGAATGAGACATTCTCATTTACTTGGATCTAAGGAACCAATTTTTCTACAATATTTTTGAAACTTTGAAAGAGATGAAATGCGGAAATTATCCTGAATTAGAAAGAGCAGAGTCTTTAATTAAAGAGACTTTAAAGATGGAGGAAGAAAAGTTTTTAGTTTTACTTGATAGAGGAATTAAAATTTCTAAATGAGGAAATTTCAAAGATAGATAAAGTTTTACCTGGTGAAGTTGCTTTTAAACTTTATGATACTTATGGTTTTCCATTAGATCTAACTCGAAGATATTTTAAAAAATAAATCATTAACAATTGATACTGAAAATTTCATTCTTTGATGCAAGAGAGCAGAGAACTTGCTAAGAAAAATTGGAAAGGTTCTGGAGATAGCGCTATGAAGATATTTGGTTTAGAATAAGAGATAAATTAGGTGCTACTGAATTTTTAGGATACGAAACTAATCAAGCTGAAGGAGTAGTTTTATCATTTTAAAAGATAATAAAGAAGTTGATCAATTAAAGCTGGTGATGAAGGAATGATTATTATAAATCAAACTCCTTTTATGGAGAGTCGGGTGGACAAGTTGGTGATAAAGGAGAAATATTATCAGGAGATTTTGTATTTGAAGTGAACGATGTTCAAAAAAAACTTGGAGACTTATTTGTTCATTATGGAAAAGTTAAATCAGGATCGTTAAAGTAAATGAAAGTGTTGAGATGAAAATTGATGTTGAAAGACGTGATAATGTAAGAGCTTATCACTCAGCAACACATCTATTACATGAATCATTAAGAAGAGTGCTAGGAACGCATGTGACTCAAAAAGGCTCATTAGTAGAGCCAGATAGACTTAGATTTGATTTTAGCCACATGAAGCCAATTTTGAACTGAAGAAATTGATAAAATTGAAATGTTGTAAATTCAATGGTTGATAAAAAATCTGAGGTTAAAACAAGAATTAATGACGCCAAAAGAGGCTGTTGAATAATGGTGCTTTAGCGTTATTTGGAGAAAAATATGGTGATGAAGTTAGGGTTCTTATCTATGGGAGATGAGGATGATAAATACTTTTCAACAGAATTATGTGGTGGAACACACGTGAGAAACACTGGAGATATTGGTAAATTTCAAGATTGTTAGCCAATCCTCCATTGCAGCTGGGTTAGAAGAGTTGAAGCTTTAAGAGATAGACAATTAGAGGACTATTTAAAAAACAAAGAAAAATTATCCGATCTGCAGCCAAAAAGATGAAGAAACAATAAAAGAGCTATCTGAAAAAATTATTAAAGTTGGCGGAAAACCAGATTTAAGTAATAAAGATCAAAAAACGTTTAATTAAAGATTTAACAAAGCAATTAGAGACTATCTCAGTAAATCAATTTTAGAGGATAAATCTAAAAATATTATTAAAGATGAAGAAATTAATGGAAGTTAAGTTAAGACTTCAAAAAATAGATGGATTACCGCCAAAAGAATTAAGAAAACTTGTAGATAAAGGTAAAAAAGATTTAGGTGAAGGTATTGTGGTAGTCTTTGCAAATAAAGATGACAAGGTTGGATTAGCTGTTGGAGTAACTGATAATTTAACAGACAAGTATGATGCAGTTCAATTTGTTAAAGTTGGATCTGAAATAATTGGTGGTAAAGGTGGTGGAGGAAGAAAAGACTTTGCTCAAGCAGGTGGACAGGATCAATCTAAAATAGAAGAAGCTTTTGAAAAGCTTAAGAGTTTAGTTTAATTTCTTTTTAAATTTCCATCAATTTCATCTAAAAATTGATTTGTAGTTAAGAATTTACTATTTGGACCAACAAGAATTGCCAAATCTTTTGTCATTGATCCACTTTCAACACACTCAATACAAACTTTTTCTAAAGTTTGTGCAAATTTGATTAGTTCTTCATTACCATCTAATTTACCTCTGTGAGCTAATCCTCTTGTCCAAGCAAAAATTGATGCGATAGGGTTGGTTGAAGTTTCTTTTCCTTGTTGATGCATTCTATAATGTCTAGTTACTGTTCCGTGTGCAGCTTCTGCTTCCATTACTTTTCCATCTGGAGTTAATAATGTACTTGTCATAATCCTAAAGATCCATAACCTTGTGCCATAGTATCTGATTGCACATCTCCATCATAATTTTTACAAGCCCAAATATATTTACCACTCCATTTCATTGCACATGCAACCATGTCATCAATTAATCTATGCTCGTAAGTTAAATTATTTTTTTCAAATTCGCTTTTATATTCTTTGTCGAAAATTTCTTGGAAAATATCTTTAAATCTTCCATCATATTGTTTTAGAATTGTATTTTTGTAGACATATAAACAGGCCATTTTTTAATTAACCCATAACTGAAACAAGATCTTGCAAAGTCTTCAATAGACTTATCTAAATTGTACATTGATAAAGCCACACCAGGACCTGTAAAATTAAATACTTCATATTTAATTTCATCTTTTCCATCTTCTGATGTCCATTTCACTTCCATTTTTCCTTTTCCAGGAACTTTAAAATCTGTTGCTCTATATTGATCACCAAATGCATGTCTTCCAATAATCACTGGATCAGTCCAAGAGGGAACAAGTTTTGGAATATTTTTACAAATAATTGGTTCTCTAAATACCGTTCCTCCAATTATATTTCTTATGGTTCCGTTTGGAGATCTCCACATTTTTTTTAAATCAAATTCTTCTACTCTTGCTTCATCAGGGGTAATTGTTGCACACTTTATTCCAACACCAATTTTTTTAATAGCATTCGCAGAGTCGATGGTAATTTGATCATCTGTATTATCTCTGCTTTTCATGCCTAAATCGTAATATTCAATACCAAGATCTAAATATGGGAGGATTAATTTATTTTTGATGAACTCCCATATAATACGAGTCATTTCATCGCCATCCAGCTCGACAACTGGGTTTTTTACCTTGATTTTGCTCATTAAATAAAAATTATCTTATTAATTGAATTTGATCGTTTTATATACATATTAATCGAAAATTAGCAAATAGAAGAATATGTTTAGTAAGATATTTCCAAAGATTCACACTGAAGGATACAAGTTTATAGTCATAGCTGTATTCATAACTATCATTTTTCTATTATTAATAATTTTTTAGGATTAATAGGAATACTCTGACTGTTTGGGTTTATTATTTTTTTAGAGATCCAGAAAGAACAATTATAGGAGATGATAGTTACCTAGTAAGCCCTGCAGATGGAGAGTGATTAAAGTTGAAGAGGTAGATGGTCCAAAAGAACTTGGACTAGAAAATAAAAAATTTAAAAAATAAGTATTTTTATGAACGTCTTTGATTGTCATGTAAATAGAACGCCATGCTCAGGTATTGTTGAAGATATTTTGTATAAACCAGGAAATTTTTAAATGCATCTTTAGATAAAGCAAGCGAAGACAATGAGAGAAATTATTATAAAATTAAAGATAAACATGGGAATGATATTGTAGTCGTTCAAATAGCTGGACTAGTTGCAAGAAGAATAGTTTGCGAGACAAATAAAAATCAGGAATTAAATCAAGGTGATAGAATTGGTATGATTAGATTTGGTAGTAGAGCAGACGTTTATTATGAAAATTATGAACCACTAGTTAAAGTTGGTCAAACAGCAATTTCAGGAGAAACACTGCTGGCTAAAAATTAATTTATGGAACAGCCAAAAATAATTTAAAATTAGTTACAGACAAAAAAATGCAAGAGTGCTTTTTCCAAACATGCTTACTCTTATTGGAGTTTGTATAGGTTTAACTTCAATTAGATTTGCATTAGATGGAGAGTTTGCATTTAGCAATCATTGCAATTATATTTGCTGCATTATAGATGGCTTAGATGGAAGAATTGCAAGATTGATTAAAGGAACCTCAAAAGTGGGTAAAGAATTAGACTCACTTAACTGATATGATAAGTTTTGGTGTTGCTCCAGCATTTATAATGTATTTTTGGAAATTAAATACTTTTGGTAGATTTGGCTGGTTATTATGTTTGGTATATGTGATTTGTGTAGCTTTAAGACTTGCAAGATTTAATATTAGTTCTAATCAAGAACCTTCTTGGAAAGATAATTTTTTTGAAGGAGTTCCATCACCTGCTGGTGGCATATTAGTTTTAACACCTTTAATTATAGTTTAAGTGGATTTGATTATATAAAATTAATTACGACATAATCGTTCCAGTTTTTTTTATAGCAACATCATTTTTATTAATAAGTAAATTTCCAACCTATTCTTTTAAAAAAATAGTGATCCAAAGAAAAGCAACAATTTTTTTATTATTTACAATTGTTCTATTTTTTGGACTTTTATTAATTTATACATTTAATGTTATTGCTATAAGCAGCATAATTTACCTAAGTTTGATACCAATTAGCTTTTTTCACTATCAAAAATGAAAAAAATTCATGAAAATGACAAAATTCAAGATGAAGATGATCTTGAAGACGTACTTTAATGAAAAAAAATGTCATTGTATCTTTAGCTGACGCAAATTATTTTCCATTATTAAATGAACTAGTAGATTCAATAAAAAGTTTTGATGAAAGTAAGAATGTTGCAATTTGTATTTTAGATGCAGGATTAACTGATGACCAAAAAGATATTTTGCTTAAAAAGGTTAATGAAATTAAATCTGCTGAGTGGGATATAGAAGTTCCTGGATATAAAGTTAAAGGTAAGAGTGGTTAAAAGCCAGGTATCTAGAGCATTTCTACCTAAATATTTTCCTGATTATGAAAAGTATTTATGGATTGATTGTGATGCATGGGTAAATGATTGGGAGTGTATAGAGCTTTATTTTAAAGCTTGTGATAATGGGAAATTAGGTATTACCCAAACTATAGGACCTGGATATAAAATTACCTCAAGAGTAAATTGGTTATTTGGCAAACTTGCTATAATTAAATCACAAAACTTCAAACATGCAGTGAAATCTAACATTGGTTTAGAAAAGCTAGGAAGTTAGCTTTTGCTCCTCATATTAACATAGGTGTATTTTCATTAGAAAATAATTCTCCAGGGTGGGCTTCATGGCAGAAGAATTTATCTCAAGCGTTAAAAGCTGGAAATATTTTTGGGAGTGAAGGACTTGCAATTAATATGTCTGTTTATATTGATGATTTAGAAACAGAGTTTTTACCTCTAAATTGTAATTGGATTACAAGCAACCTTTTACCCAAATATGATGAGGACAATGATACTTTTGTTGAACCATTTCTTCCAAATTATAAAATTGGAATTATGCACTTAGCTGCAGGAATTTGGAAAGATGGTAAAGACATGAGAATTGATAAAAGTATTAAAATTGAAATTCAAACTTTACAAGATAAAAAAATTCTTAAAAGTTTAAGATATAGTAATTAATTGAAAAAAAATAAAATCTCTAAGAATTGGGTAAATAAGCAGCGTAGAGATATCTATGTCAGACAATCTAAAGTAGATGGTTATAGAGCAAGATCAGCTTATAAATTAATGGAAATTGATGAAAAATTTAAAATCTTTAAGGAGGTTTGTCAGTTATCGATATTGGTGCTGCTCCTGGTTCCTGGTCACAATACGCTATGAAAATAGCTAAAAGTGGAAAGTTAATATCTATAGATCTTAAAAAATGGAACCCATAGGTAATAGTGTTCAAATTCAAGGAGATTTTACTGAAGAAAAAACTCAAGAAGAAATCAAGAAAAACATCAATGGCAAAGTAGATGTTGTAATGTCTGATATGGCTGTAGATACAACTGGAATAAAAATATTGACTCAATTCAAACTGGAGAGCTATGTAAAGAAGCGATGTACTTTGCTAAAGATCTTATGAAAGATAATGCGTATTTTATTTCAAAAATTTTTATGGGCGGTACATTTAACGAAATCGTCGCAGAGGGAAAAAAATATTTTAAAGAAGTTAAGGTTTTTAAACCAAAATCTAGCAGAAAAGATTCAAAAGAAAGTTTTATAATTTGTAGAAAAATTCGATAGAGACTTTTAATTTAAAAGGAATCATATATAAAAGATTATGGTTCCTATAAAAGAAGCACTTACCTTTGACGATGTAACACTAGCTCCAAAGTATTCAGAAATATTGCCTCTGATGCAGACACGGGTGTATCTTTAACAAAGCATTTAAAACTTAAAATTCCTCTCTTATCATCTGCAATGGATACTGTAACAGAAAGCAGAATGGCAATAGCCATGGCTAAAGCTGGTGGTATTGGAGTAATTCACCGAAACCTTGATATAAAAAAACAAATATCAGAAATAAAAAAAGTAAAAAAACAAAAACTTATTGTTGGAGCGGCTGTAGGTGCATCAGCTAGTGAATTTATTAGAGCTAAAGAAATAATTAAAGAAGGTGTAGATTTAATCGTAGTAGACACAGCACACGGTCATACAAAGAAAGTTTCTGAAATAATAAAATATATTAAAAAAAATAAATCTAAAAAAATTGCGTTGTGTGCAGGAAATATTGCAACACCAGAAGCTGCAAAATTCCTAATAAAGTTAGGAGTAGATATAATTAAAATTGGTATAGGGCCAGGTTCTATTTGCACAACAAGATTAGTTGCTGGAATAGGAGTTCCTCAATTAAGCGCAATTTTAGCTGTAAGAACTGGTTTAAAGAATAAAAATGTTAAAATAATTTCAGATGGTGGAATAAAATATTCTGGTGATTTAGCAAAAGCATTTGCGGCAGGTGCAGATGCTGTAATGATTGGTTCATTATTTGCAGGTACTAATGAAACTCCAGGAAAATTAATTAAAAAAAATGGACAACTTTTCAAAAGCTTTAGAGGAATGGGTTCTGTAGGTGCTATGAACAAAGGGTCGGCTGATAGATACTTTCAAAAAAAACAAAAAGATTCCTCAAAATATGTACCTGAGGGCGTTGAAGGTTTTGTAAAATATAAAGGAGATGTTGGAAGTATTATTTATAAATTAATTGGTGGATTGAAATCTTCCATGGGTTATCTTGGGTCAAAAACAATCATTAAATTAAGAAATAAACCACAATTTGTGAAAATTACAAAAGCTGGATTTTATGAAAGTATGGTTCATAATGTAGATGTGGTAAAAAACGATAGTAAATATTAATGAGTAAATTTTTTAAATTAATAGGATTAATACTTTTAACAGTTTCTTTTAACAGCACGTCTTTTAGTAAAGAAAATTTTTTTAATGAAGCTTTAGAATTGTTTAAAAAAGAAAAATATGAAGATGCGCGTTTTTTATTTGAGAGAAATATTGTTTTTAATCCAAAAGACGCAAACTCATATTTATATTTAGCAAAAATTTATAACCAAGAAGAAAATCAAAGAAAAGAAGAATACAATTTAGAAACAACACTTTTAATTGAGCCAGATAACGAGGAAGCTTTATTAATGTTAATGAAAATTGCTTTAGAAAAATCTAATTATGAAAAAGTCAAAGATCTTTCAGACAAGTTTGTAAAAGTTTGTAAAAATTTATGTGATGAAAACAAAGATATTCAAGAGTCATTAAAAAATATAGAACCTGAAAATAATGAGTCTTGATCAAAATCTTAATAAAATCTTAATAATAGATTTTGGTTCTCAATTTACTCAATTAATTGCAAGAAGAGTAAGAGAATTAGGTGTGTTTTCAGAAATAGTTAGTCACAAAAAAATAAAACTAAAAGACATAAATCACAGTATTAAAGGAATAGTATTATCTGGCGGTCCATTAAATGTTTATCAAATAAATAAATATTCATTTGATAAAAAAATTTTACAACTTGATGTACCAGTTCTTGGAATATGTTTTGGGCATCAAATTTTATCAAAACTTAATGGTGGAAGGGTAAAACAATCAAAACATAGAGAATTTGGTCTAGCTAATGTTTATAAAAAGAATAATAGTCTTTTAACAACTAATTTTTTTGGAAACAAAAAATCCAAACAAGTTTGGATGAGTCATGCTGATCAAGTTTCAAAACTTCCTAAGAATTTTAAAGTTGTTGCATCAAGCACTAATTCAAAATTTGCAATTGTTGAAAATAAAATAAAAAAATATTATGGGGTACAATTTCATCCAGAGGTAACTCATACAGAGAATGGAAAAAAATTAATAAGTAATTTTATTTTTTTAATTTGTAAAATTAAAAGAAATTGGTCCTCTAGGATCAAAAAAATCAGCTTATTAAAGATGTTCAGAAAACAAGTTGGAAATAATAAAGTTATTTGTGCATTATCAGGAGGTGTGGATAGTAGTGTGGTTGCTCAATTACTGAATAAAGCTATTGGTAAAAAACTTTATTGTATTTTTGTAAACACTGGCCTTTTAAGAAAAAATGAGGAAGTACAAGTAGTTCAAACTTTTAAGAAGCGTTTAAAAATGAATTTAATTTATGTAAATGCTGAAAAAGAATTTTTAAAAAAATTAAAAAATGTTTCCGATCCAGAGAAAAAAAGAAAAATAATTGGTAATTTATTTATCAAAATATTTGAGCGATATGCTAAGAAAATTAAAAATGTTAAATTTTTAGCTCAAGGAACTCTTTATCCAGATTTAATTGAGAGCAAATCTGTTACTGGTAGCCAAACTTCTAAAATTAAATCACATCATAATGTTGGTGGCTTACCCAAAAAAATGAATTTAAAATTAGTAGAACCACTAAAATTCTTATTTAAGGATGAGGTAAGAAAATTAGGATTAGAGTTAAATTTAAGTAAAGAAATTATTTCAAGACATCCTTTTCCTGGACCAGGTTAGCCATTCGAATGCCAGGTATTATAACTAATGAAAAAATTAAAATTTTAAAAGAAGCTGATTATTATTTATTCAAGCTTTAAAAGATCACGGTCTTTATCATAAGATTTGGCAAGCTTATGCAGCATTGCTTCCAGTTAAAACTGTGGTGTTATGGGAGATAATCGTACTTATGAATACTTATGTTTATTAAGAGCAATTACATCTGAAGATGGAATGACAGCTGACTATTATGAATTTAAAAAGTCTTTTATGCAAACATATCAAATAAAATAGTTAATAGTATAAGAGGTATAAACAGAGTAGTGTATGATGTTACTTCAAACCACCTAGCACTATTGAATTAGAGTAGTTTTTAATTATAAATTAACATTATGAAATATTTACATACAATGATTAGAGTTAAAGATGTGGATGAGTCTCTAAGATTTTTTGCGAAGGGCTTGGTTTAAAAGAAACAAGAAGAAGGATAATGAAAAAGGAAGATATACTTAATTTTTCTTGCAGCACCAAATGATGAAAAAGCAGAAATAGAATTAACATATAATTGGGATGGTGATGAGCTTAGGAGAAGGTTCAAGAAATTTTGGCCATCTTGCCTATAGAGTAGATAATATTTATGAAACTTGCCAAAGATTAATGGACATGGGTTATACTATTAATAGACCTCCAAGAGATGGTCATATGGCTTTTGTTAGATCACCAGACAAAATTTCAATTGAAATACTTCAAGAGGGAAATTTAGAACCCAAAGAACCTTGGGCCTCAATGGAGAATACTGGTACCTGGTAATATTTTCTAATGTGGATTGCTAAGTTTAACAAACCATACAAGGAAAAATTAAAAAATTAACTTTTAATTTTGCAGATATTAAGAAAGGTGAAACGATGCTAGTTTCATCTCCAAGTTCAATAGCAAAATATATTCATAAAATTCCTAAAGGTAAAAAAAAGACAGTTATTGAAATGAGAGAAGCTTTAGCTAAAAAAGCCAAAGCTAACAAAACGTGCCCAGTATCTACAGGGATTTTTTTAAGAATTGCTATAGAGGCATCATTAGAGGAACAAATTAAAAAAAAAACTAAAAAACCAAAACTTCCTTTTTGGAGAATTATTGACGAAAAATCTCCTATTGCAAAGAAACTATCTATATCTAAAAAGCTTCTGAAAGCTTATAAGAACCAAGAATTTATAAATGAGTAAAATTAAAAAATTTATTGCAAAAAAAAATAAGTCAAAAATAGTTAGTCTAACTGCCTATTCAAAAAATATTGCTTCTATATTAGATAATTATTGTGATTTAATTTTAGTAGGAGACTCACTTGGTTCGGTTTTATACAATTATAAATCTACAAGAGAAGTAAATTTGAGCACTATGATTGAACACTCTAAAGAGTGTGAGAATGGGTATAAAAAAAGTTTAATGATTGTTGATATGCCACATAACACTTATCGAACTCCTAAAGAGGCACTAAAAAATGCAAAACAAATAATGAAAAAAACAAATGTGACGGTGTAAAATTAGAAGGTGGAAAAAAAATTTATGAAACTAATCAAACTTTAATTAAAAACAAAATTCCAGTAATGGGTCATTTAGGATTACTTCCTCAGTCAGATAAAACTTTCAAATTCAAAGGAAAAAAAAAGTTAGAGAGAAACAACATTATAAGAGACTCACAATTATTAGAAAAGCTGGAGTATTTTCAATTGTTTTAGAATGTGTTGAAACTTCTTTAGCAAAGCTTGTCACGCAAAAATTAAAGATACCAACTATTGGTATAGGAGCTTCTAAATATTGTGATGGTCAAATATTAGTTTTCGATGATTTAATTGGCTTAAACCAATGAATTATAAGTTTGTAAAAAAATATGCCAATATTAGAAATGATATTTCTAAAGCTGTTTCAAATTATTCAAAAGAAGTTAGAAAAATTAAATTTCCTAATAAAAAAAATTCTTTTTAATTAAAAGTATTTTTTAAATTCTTCATTAATATTTAATATTTCAAGATCAACCAATCCACCTATTACTAATTGTAGACCAACGATTAAGATAAATATTAAACCAACATAAGCTATCCAGATATGTCTTTGTATATAATTAGCCATATATGTCGCTAAAGCGCCAGTTAAAACAACTGATAACATCAGTCCAAATATCATAAATCCAAAATAACCTTTTGCTGCTGCAACTACACCAATGACATTATCAAAACTAATCATGATATCTGCAAATAATACTTTTCCAATACTGCTAATGTATGAAGGCTCTTTTCCTTTTTTAGTAGTAGGTTTTACTTTTTTAATGTCTAGTAAATCTTTCCTTAAATCATTTACAATCCAAATTAATAATAAACCACCTAAAATTTTTATAAAATAAAATTCAAATAAAAAAGTCGCAAAAATTGCAAAAAAGATTTTAAAAACAAAGGCTCCAATTACACCCCAAAGAATTATTTGTTTTCTATTTTTTGGAACAAAATTTGAAGCAATAGACCCAACTATTACTGCATTATCTGCTGTTAATATAATTGTGATAAAAATTATATTGGTTAAAATTATGAGCTCTTCAATCAAGATAACATTATAATAGTATAATCTGACAATTTTTCAATGAGACCATAATGATAATTTTATTGATTTAACCTCTAAGAGATAATTAAATGTTAATTTTAAAAAGGAGGATAGATGAAATTATTCAAACTATTTATATCTATAATTACTTCAGTATTGTTATTTGCAAACGTTTCTTTAGCTGAAAAATGGGATATGGCACTAGCTTATGGTGCTGGAAACTTTCATTCTGCTAATGCAACAGAATTTGCAAAGAATGTAACTGAAAAAAGTGGTGGAAAACTTACAATTGTTACTCACCCAGGTGGCTCATTATTTAAAGGTGGTGAAATTTTCAGAGCTGTAAGAACAGGACAAGCACCTATCGGCGAAAGATTTATGTCTGCTCTTGGAAAAGAAGATCCTTTATATGAAATTGACTCATTACCTTTCTTAGCAACTACTTATGATGATGCTATGAAATTATATGAAGCTTCAAAACCATATATTGTTAAGAGTCTTGATGAAAAAGGATTGGTATTTCTTTATGCAGTGCCATGGCCTGCACAAGGACTTTACAGTAAAAAGCAAATTAAAAAAGTTGGTGATCTAAATGGATTAAAATTTAGAGCATATAACTCAGCAACAATTAGAATTGCTGAGTTAACAGGAATGGCACCAACTAAAATTGAAGCAGCTGAAATTAGCCAAGCATTTTCTACTGGTGCTGTGGAAAGTATGATTACTTCTCCTACAACTGGTAAAAATAGCAAGATTTGGGAAAATGGTGTTAAATATTTTTATGATATAGCAGCATGGTTTCCAAAAAATATGATCATAGCTAATAAAGCCGCTTGGAATAAACTTGATAAAGCAACTCAAGATCTAGTAATGAACCAAGCAGCAATTGCTGAAGAAAAGGGTTGGGAATTATCTAAACAAGGTAATACTGGAGACAAGAAAGCTTTAGCAGATGCTGGAATGGAAGTAGGCGAAGTTAATTCAGCTTTGAAAAAACATTTTGAAAAAGTTGGAGCAACAATGTCTGAAGAATGGAAAGCGAAAGCTGGAGACAGAGGTGCTGCAGTTTTATCTGCTTACAAATAAATAGTCTTAAAAAAAAGGCCAACTTGTAGTAAGTTGGCCTTTTTACTAAATGTTTCAATCAATAAATAATAATCTAAATAAAATTTATAAATTTTCAGGATATTTAGCTGCTTTTTTTTTAATACTTGTTGCAGTTTTTATTTTAATTGGAATTTCCTCAAGGATTTTTGGTTTTTACATAAGGGGTTTAGCTGAATATTCAGGTTACTGTATGGCTGCAGCCTCTTTTTATGCGCTAGCATTTACATTTGTTGAGGGTGGACATATTCGAATTACTCTTTTCTTAGAAAAAGCCTCTTCATCTTACAAAAGATTTTTAGAAATATGGTGTCTGATTGTAGCAACAATTTTTTCAGGTTATTTGTCTTTTTACTTATGGAAAATGTTATTTATCTCTTATGATTTTCAAGAGAGAAGCGAAGGTGCAGATGAGATCTTAATTTGGATACCTCAAACTAGTGTTGCTATCGGATCTTTAATTTTTTTATAGCTGTTTTACATAAATTTATTTTAACAATTTTAAATAAGAATGACTGAAATATTTCTCATTATATTTTTCATAAGTGTACTTTTATTTTTTCTTGGATCTGGCATCTGGGTAGCGATAAGCATGATAGGTGTTTCAACAATTGGGATGATGTTATTTACTTCAAGACCAGTTGGGGATGCCATGGCAACTACGATATGGGGGACCTCATCATCATGGACATTAACAGCTTTACCATTGTTTGTTTGGATGGGTGAAATATTATTTAGGACCAAGTTATCTGAAAATTTATTTGCTGGACTATCACCATGGATGCAAAAATTACCTGGTGGATTAATTCATGTAAATGTTGTTGGTTGTGCACTTTTTGCTGCAATCTCTGGCTCTTCTGCCGCAACCGTTGCAACAGTAGGTAAGATGTCTATCCCAGAATTAAGAAAAAGAAAATATCCAGAAAAAATTTTGTTAGGCAGTCTAGCAGGTTCGGGAACTTTAGGACTTCTTATCCCTCCTTCAATAATTTTAATAATTTATGGAGTAACTGTTCAAGAGTCTATAGCAAAGCTATTTATTGCAGGAATTATTCCAGGGATAATGATTGCACTTATATTTATGTCTTACGTGATGATTTGGTCTTTAATAAATAAAAAAAGCATGCCAAAGTATGTAGAAAATTTTTCCTTTCTAGAAAAAATAAGAAAATCAAAACAATTATTACCAGTAATTATTTTAATATCAGCTGTCATTGGATCAATATACACTGGGGTTGCAACAGCAACAGAGGCTGCTTCTTTAGGTGTAGTAGGGGCTTTAATTTTATCTTACTTTCAAAAGAGCTTAACCATTGAAACATTTAAACAATCATTATTAGGAGCAACTAAAACATCTTGTATGATTGCTTTTATTTTAGCTGGTTCTACATTTTTATCATTAGCAATGGGATTTACGGTCTTCCAAGAAATCTAGCTATCTGGATACAAAATATGGAGTTATCACCTTATGTATTAATTTTTGTATTAATGATTTTTTATATTATTCTTGGAATGTTTCTTGATGGAATTTCAGCAGTAGTATTAACAATGGCAATCATTGAACCAATGATTAGACAGGCTGGTTTTGACATGATTTGGTTTGGAATATTTTTAGTTATTGTAGTTGAGATGGCTCAAATCACACCACCTGTAGGATTTAATTTATTTGTTTTACAAGGAATGGCCAACAAAGATATGGGGTTTATTGCAAGAAGTGCTTTTCCATTATTTTTATTAATGATACTTGCAGTAATACTCGTTGTTATTTTCCCTGAAATTGCATTATGGATGCCTCAACAAATGGTTCAAAATATTAATTAATATTTTGATTGTTTTGTTCCATCAATAATTTCTTTTAATTCAGTAGTACTCTTCACAATTACAACTTTCTAATACTTTTAATCTTTCTTTAGCTAAATCTAATCTATTTGTGACAACATATAATTCACCCAAATATTCATTTATACCACGTGATTTGGATCAATTTCTAAACCTAAAAGATAATACTTTTCTCCATTTTCAAAATCTCCAAGTTTCCTAGTTGTAAAACCAAGATAGTTTAAAGTATCTGCTTGGAGTGGTTTTTTTTTGTTTGATTTGATTAACAATGCTTGAGCTTTTTCATATCGTTTGTTGGCTTTTTCTATTTTTCCTTTTTTTTCATATTTCTTAGCTGCTTTAATTAAAGTAACAGCTTTATCATAGTTAGACTTAACTTTACTTGAGTCGCCCCCATCACTTGAACTCCAGCTGAGTAAGAATTAGCTGATAATAAAATTAATGTTAATAGTGTTAAAAAGGTTTTTTTAATCATATAAATTTTTTCATTTGGTTAAGTGGTTTTAATTGCAGCCCATTTTCTATTAAATTTTTCTTAATTGATTTTGCAGTAGACAATGAACTTTCATTATCCCCATGTATGCACACAGAGTCTATTTCACAAGGTATCTGCTTTCCACTGTGACAATTAAGTGACTGATTTTTAACCATATTTAATACGTGTTTTTTAGCTTCTTCTGGATCAGTAATAAGAGCATGTGGTTTTTTTCTAGAAACTAAATTCCCATCATCCTCATAATTTCTATCTGCAAAAATTTCACAAGCTATACGCATGTTTAGTTTTTTGGCTGCTTCTTCCATTTTAGATCCTGTAGGAACCAAATAAATTAAATCTTTACTAATGTCGTTTATAGCTTTTGCTAAAGTAGTAGCTAAATCTATATCCTCACAAGCCATATTATTTAAAGCACCGTGTGGTTTTATGTGAGTAACATTTTCTCCATGATCTTGAGCAATTTTTTGAAGAATTTCATATTGATCAATAATCAATTGCCTTACCTCATTAGGTGAAAGTTTCATTCTTTGCCTGCCAAAATTTTCAGGGTCATTAAATGACGGATGCGCTCCAATACTAACACCATTTTTTTTTGAAATTTGAACTACTTGATTCATCGACTCATCATCACCTGCATGATAACCACATGCGACATTTGCAGAATTAACTATTTCTAGTAAATCTGGATCATGCTTATTTGAATGATGTTTTGATTTTTCACCTAAATCGCAATTTATATTAATTTCCATAGTCTCTAATGTTAAGTATAACATGTCATGATAAAAAATATATCAAATCTTGGTGACGCAGCTTTGTACTGTGATTTTGGTAATGAAGTAAATAAATCAATTAATTCACAAGTAATAAAATATTTTAAAACTATTAAAGAAAAAAAATTTGAAGGATAAATAATTTAACACCTTCTTATAATAAACTAATTATTTCTTATGATCTAAAAAAAACAAATTTTAAAGAAGTAAAAAATTATGTTGAAAATATAAATCCCGAAGACTCCATAGATATAAATTCAAAAAAATTAGAAATACCAGTTTGTTGTCATGAAAATTTTTCAATGGACATTAAAAGATTGGAAGAAATATTAAAATTAAGTAGAGAAAAAATTTTAGAGAATTTTTTAAATAAGGAATATTTTTGTTACATGACAGGGTTTATTGCTGGCATGCCTTTTCTTGGTGACTTAGATGAGAATATGCGAGCTCAACGTTTAGAAACCCCAAGAGTAAAAGTGCCCAAGGGATCTGTTGCATTAACTGAGCAATTTGCAAACATTTATACATTTGAAAGCCCAGGTGGATGGAATATTTTAGGAAACACACCTTTGGATGTCTTTGATAGTTCAAAAGAAGATAAACCAAATCTAATTAACCCAGGAGACACAGTAATTTTCAAGGAAATTACTTTAGATCAGTATAAAAATTATAATGAGCAATAATTATTTAGATATAATCAGGCCTGGAATTAACACTACCTTTCAAGACAAAGGTAGGAGATCATCTTTATCATATTGGTATTCCGTTTAGTGGCGCTATGGATAATAGAAATTATCTTATAGCCAATAAACTTGTTAATAATAATTTAGATCTCTGCAGTGATAGAGTTTGCATATCAGGGTCCTCACATAAAGTATTCAGGAGAAAAAATTAACCTTGCTGTCACTGGAGATGTAATTTTTTCAATTAAAAAAAAAGATACTGAAATTGAGGGGAATTGTTACGAAAGCTATCAAATTGAAAATGGAGATGAGATAAATATCATATCTACAAATAAATCAGTTTATGGATATTTAGCATTAGGTGGAGAGTTCGATTTAAAATTTCAATGGAATAGTTGTTCTATAAATACGAAAGCAAATATTGGATCTAATGATGGAAAAAAATTAGATGTAGGTCAAAGAATTAATTTAAAAAAAATAAATTCAAATAAGGATATTAAAAAAACTAATTACATTAATACCAAAATAGAAAACATAAGGGTGATCAAAGGCACTAATTTTGATTACTTTTCTGAAGAAGGTAAAAAAATATTTTATGAAAAGGAATTCACAGTATCCAAACTTTCAGACAGAATGGGTATGAGACTAGAGGGACCTAAAATTGATAATATAGTGAATACCAACATAAAATCAGAGGGTTTGATTAAAGGTGTAATCCAAGTACCGGCAGACGGAAATCCAATTATAATGCTTTCAGATCATGGTACTATTGGTGGCTATCCAAAAATTGGAGTTGTGGCTAGTGTCGATTATGACCGATTAGTACAGATGTCTCCTGGTTCAAAAATAAAATTTAAAGAGATTAATTTATCTGATGCAGAGACTTTATATAAGTTATATGAAATGGAAACTCAAAATTTTACTATCACAAATTTAATGAATTTTTTATCAAAAATACCAGGACCTTTTTTAGTTTTTTTAGGAG
The DNA here is from genome assembly GCA_019787425.1 of Platygyra sinensis. Classification (NCBI taxonomy): domain Eukaryota; kingdom Metazoa; phylum Cnidaria; class Anthozoa; order Scleractinia; family Merulinidae; genus Platygyra; species Platygyra sinensis. Next base: position 21,550 of record JAHPZR010047850.1, read on the forward strand.
CTTGTGCGTTAAGTTTTGGAGGTTTAATTGTTAAGTCTTTCGATGGATCTACACTTTGGCAAATATTATTTTGGAGATCACTTTTCTTTATTGGAGTAATTACAATTTTTTTAATTTTTACTTACAGAGGAAAAATTTTCAGTGCTCTTTATAAATCTGGAATTCCAGGTTTATTTGGAGGTATAATTTTATCTATTGGATTTTGCTAGCTATGTATTTGCTATGTACGAAACACTGTAGCTAATGCAAACTTTATAATTCAAACTCAAGCTTTGTTTTTAGCAATTTTTGGTTATGTATTTTTAAAAGAAAAAATTTCAAAAATTACATTAACTTGCATTATTACAGCAGTAGTTGGTATCATTTTAATGTTAGGAAGTTCACTAACACCAGGTCAAATGACTGGAAACTTAGTTGCATTTATTATGCCGATATCTTTTGCGATCTTAATTTTAATTGTCAGAAAATATCCAAAAGTCGACATGATACCTTTACAATTGGTTGCTGGAATTTTTGCAACACTAATAGGTTTGTTTATGTCACCGAGTATTTTGGTTTCAACAAATGATATTTTTTTAGGTTTTATTGCAGGATTTTTTCAAGTTGGACTTGGATTTATAGTTATAACAATTGGAGCAAGATCAACTCCTTCAGCATTTGTTGGAATCATTATGTTAACCGAAGCTGTTCTAGGACCCATGTGGGCATGGATGTTTGCAAACGAAAACCCGCCACTTACAGTACTTTTTGGGGGAGCCGTAGTTATAACAGCAGTAGTTATACAGTTTTTGTCTCCATTACTTGTTAAAAACTAGCCAAATAAATTTCACATAAACATTTTAAATGTGTTATAAATTTATATACGGGAGAGACTACTTTTGTAGCGCCGAAGGAGCAACCACCCCGGAAACTCTCAGGCAAAAGGACCGTACATATTAACTCTGGAAAGAGAATTATTCTCGCCGACGGAGCAAATCTCTCAGGCACCAAGACAGAGGGGGCAAAGAAGAGTTAATATGGAAATAAAAAAAACATCACTAAATAAACTTCATCAAAGTAACAACGCTAAGTTTGTCGAATTTGCTGGCTATGAAATGCCTATTCAGTATAGCAAAGGTATTATTGAAGAGCATAAATTCACAAGATCCCACTCTGGAATATTTGATGTATCACATATGGGTCAGTTATTCATATATGGCGATGAAACTTTAACAGATGAATTAGAAAAAATTTTTCCATTAGATTTAAAAAATCTAAAACAAAACTGCTCTAAGTATAGCTTTTTAATGAATGAGGATGCGGGAATTTATGATGATTTAATCATCACCAAAATAGAGGAAGGGTATTTAATTATCTTAAATGCTGCATGCAAAGATAAAGATTTTGAGATTTTATCTAATTTACTAGGTTCGAAATTTAAAATGAATTTAGATAACAATAGATCTTTGATAGCAATTCAAGGACCCAAGTCTGTTGAAATTTTAAACTCAATTATCAATGGGGTTGATCAACTAAATTTTATGACAGGAAATTGGTTCGATTCTGATAATCAAAAATTATTTGTTACAAGATCAGGTTATACAGGGGAAGATGGATTTGAAATTTCAATTTCTAACGATAAAGCTGAAAAATTCGTTGAAAATTTAATAAAAAAGGGAGCACAACTTATAGGACTTGGGGCAAGAGATACCTTGAGATTAGAAGCTGGATTATGTTTATATGGTCACGAATTAGATATTAATAAAACACCAGTTGAGGCAAACCTTAGATGGGCAATCTCAAATCTAGATTATCAAACGGAGGTTTTATTGGATCAAAAAAATTATGAACCAAATGCAAGATGGAGCAGCTCAAATAAGAGTAGGGATTAAGCCAGAAGGGAGATTGATTGCTAGAGAAAAAACTAAAATATTTGATGATACAGATACACAAATTGGTGAGATAACTAGTGGCACTTTTGGCCAAGTGTAAATGGTCCTATAGCGATGGGTTATGTTAATAAAGAGTTTTCTAAAGTTGATACTAAAATTTTGCTTGAGGTAAGAGGAAAAAAACATCCTGCTAATGTTTGTGCGATTACCATTTTATAAAAAAAGTTATGTGAAAGGAGTAAATTAATGAGTGAAGTTAAATTTTCAAAAGAGCATGAGTGGATTACTTTAGAGGGAGATGTAGCCACAATTGGAATTACAAAACATGCAACAGAAATGCTTGGGAGACATCGTTTTTGCAGAACTTCCTGAAAAAGGTTCTAATGTTGAAAAAGATGGTACTGCAGGAGTAGTTGAATCAACGAAAGCTGCTAGTGATGTTTATACTCCAGTTAGTGGTGAAGTAGTAGATACTAATCAAGCTATTGTAGATGATCCTTCTAAAATTAATGAAGATCCAGAGGGTTCAGCATGGTTTTTTAAACTTAAAATGAAAGATCAATCTCGAAATGGACAGCTTAATGAACAAAGAAGAATACGATAAATTTGCAAAGGAGAGTGCTAGCTAATGTTACATAATTCTCAAAAAGACTTTTTAAAAAGGCACATTGGACCTTCAGATGAAGATCAAAATAAAATGCTTAAGGAGCTTAATTACAAATCACTTGATGATTTAATCAAAAGTACAGTTCCAGAAAAAATCCAATTGAAAGATGGATTAAATATTGGTGAGTCTAATTCAGAGTATGAAGCATTAAGAAAATTGAAAGCAATTTCAAAAAAAAATCAAATTTATTCTAACTTTATAGGTATGGGTTATTATGGAACTTACACTCCATATGTAATTCTAAGAAATATTTTAGAAAATCCAGGCTGGTATACTTCTTATACACCTTATCACCCGAGGTAGCTCAAGGAAGATTGGAAATGCTGCTTAATTTCCAACAAATGATAGTTGATTTCACAGGAATGGATATTGCAAATGCATCTTTATTAGATGAAGGAACAGCAGCTGCAGAAGCAATGGGATTAAGTCATAGATTAAATAAAAAGGATAGTAATTTAGTTTTTGTCTCAGAAAATTGTCATCCACAAACAATTGATGTAATTCAAACAAGAGCAGAGCCAATGGGATTAAAAGTACTTGTTGGTAATGAAGATAAAGTATTAGATCAATTAAAGAAGATTTAGTTTGTGGTATATTCAATATCCTGGAACTTTAGGAGATATAAAAGATCCTAGTGAAGCAATTAGTAAAATTCATAAAAAAAATGGTAAAGCAATATTAGCTTGTGATTTATTAGCACTTTGCTAAATTAAAACACCAAGAGAACTAGGAGCAGATATTGCAGTAGGAAGTTCACAAAGATTTGGAATTCCAATGGGTTATGGTGGACCTCATGCAGCCTTCTTTGCAACTAAAGATGAGTATAAAAGATCTATGCCAGGAAGAATTATTGGAGTGTCTGTTGATAGACATGGAAACAAAGCTTACAGATTATCATTACAAACTAGAGAACAACATATAAGAAGAGATAAAGCTACAAGTAATATTTGTACTGCCCAAGCTTTGTTAGCAATTGTTTCAGCTGCATATGCCATTTACCACGGACCAGATGGAATAAAAACTATTGCTGAGACGAGTTTCTCAATTAGCTAAAAATTTTGCAGATAAATTAAAACAATCTGGATATGAAATTTATTCAGATCATTTCTTTGATACAGTTACAATTGTAACAAAAGATAAAACTGATCAAATCTATAAAAATGCTTTAGATCAAAAAGTAAACATTAGAAGAGTAAATTCTGAAATGTTAGCAGTTTCTTTTGATGAAAAGAAAAACGTTTATAGAGTAAATCAATTGTTGAAAATTTTTAATGCAGCTGAGTCTATTAAAAAAGAAGATCCAACAGTAAGTTTACCTAATTTACCAAAAAATTTATTAAGAACTTCTAAATATTTAGAACATCCTGTTTTTAATTCATATCATTCAGAAACTGAGATGCTTAGATATTTAAAAAAGTTAGAAGATAAAGATATAGCTTTAAATAGAACTATGATTGCACTTGGTTCATGTACTATGAAATTAAATGCTACTGCAGAAATGATACCTATTTCGTGGAGAGAATTAGCTGAGCCTCATCCGTTTGTACCTATTGAGCAGATGGAAGGTTATAGAGATTTATTCACTGATCTTAAAAATTGGCTAAGATCAATTACAGGTTTTTCTGGTGTTTCGCTTCAACCAAATGCAGGCGCTCAAGGAGAATATGCAGGATTAATGGTTATTAGAAAATATCATTTAGATAGAGGAGAAGAAAACAGGAATATATGTTTAATACCAAGCTCAGCACATGGAACAAATCCTGCTAGTGCACAAATGGTTGGAATGAAAGTTGTCGTTGTTGATTGTGACAAAGAAGGAAATGTTGATTTTGAAGATTTAAAGAAAAAAGCAGAATGCATTCTGAAAATCTTGGAGCATTAATGGTCACTTATCCGTCTACTCACGGAGTATTTGAGGAAAAAATTACAGATATATGTGAGTTAATTCATAAACACGGTGGTCAAGTTTATATGGATGGTGCAAATTTAAATGCGCTTGTTGGTATAGCAAGACCTGGAAATTTTGGTCCAGATGTTTGTCACATAAACTTACACAAAACATTCTGTATTCCACATGGTGGTGGAGGACCAGGAATGGGACCAATTGCATGTAAAAGACATTTACAAGTTTATTTGCCTAATCATCCAGTTGTTAAGGACTGTGGACCTGCTACAGGAATAGGAGCAGTTTCAGCAGCACCTTGGGGAAGCTCAAGTATTTTATCAATTTCTTGGATGTATATTAAAATGATGGGTTCTGAAGGTTTAAAACTAGCTACTCAAGTTGCAATACTAAATGCAAATTATATAGCTCATAGACTTAAAGATCATTACCCAATTCTTGTATAAAGGTTCAAACGGCAATGTTGCTCATGAATGTATTATTGATATTCGATCTATTAAAACTGAAACAGGTATCACTGAAGAAGATATCGCTAAAAGATTGATCGATTATGGTTTTCATGCACCAACAATGTCATGGCCAGTAGCAGGAACAATGATGATTGAGCCAACAGAGAGTGAAAGCTTGTCCGAACTTGATAGATTTTGTGATACTTTGATTAGATTAAATCAGAAATAGATATGATCAAATCAGGAAAGTTTGATAAAGTTGATAATCCAATTAAAAATGCACCTCATACAGATATTGAATTAGCTTCAGATGAATGGGATCATAAATATTCAAGAGAGCAAGCTGCGTATCCTGCAAAATTCTTAAAAGCAAATAAATTTTGGCCTCCAGTTGCAAGAGTGGATAACGTATATGGAGATAAAATATTTTTTGTACTTGTCCAAGTATGGATGAGTTTAAAGAAGATGCAGCATAATAATTAATGAAAATTGCTGTTGTTGGCTCAGGTATTTCAGGATTAAGTGCTGCTTATTATTTATCAAAAAAACATCATGTAGATCTTTTCGAGCGAGAAGATCATTTTGGTGGACACTCTCATACAATAGATTTATTTTTGATGAAAAAAAAGTTTCTGTAGATATTGGTTTTATTGTTTTTAATTTTCAAACTTATCCAAATTTAATTAATTTTTTAAAGAAAATGATATTCAAATTGAAAAAAGCAATATGTCTTTTTCAGTTTCAGTAGATAATACAAACTTTGAATATTGTGGAAAAGGGTTGAGTGGAATTTTCTCTAATAGATCTAATTTGTTTAACATAGAGTTCTTAAAAATGTTTTTTGATATAATTAAATTTTATAAAAAAAGTGATCAAGTAAATGTATCACAGATCAAAATTACTTTAGGTGAATATTTAAAAATCAATAAACTATCAAAAACTTTGTTGATTATCATATAATACCAATGGTATCTGCAATTTGGTCTATGCCTCCTTATGAAGCGAGCAAGATGCCAATTAGTTTCTTTCTTAGATTTTTTCAAAATCATGGATTGTTTAAATTAAAAAATAGACCTCAGTGGTACACAGTAACCAATAGAAGCAGAACTTATGTAAGTAAAATACTTTCTCAAATAAGTGGTGAACATTATAAAAATTACAAAGTTACAAAAGTTATAAGAAAGTCATCAGGATTAGATTTATATTATGGTGGAGAAAGTGAATTTTTTGATTACGATAAAGTAGTTTTAGCAACTCATGCTGATGAAGCCTTAAAGTTAATTGAAAATCCAACTGAGGATGAGAAAAATATTCTTTCGAATTTTAGTTACAAAGAAAATATAGCTTATATACATACAGATCAGCGGGCTATGCCAAAAAATAAAAAGCTTGGTCTTCTTGGAATTCATCAATAGATGACAAGAATTTAGAGAAAAATTCAATAACCTACTGGTTAAATTTATTACAAAATTTAAAGTGTGATGAAAATATTTTCTTAACACTTAATCCTTACTTCGAATATTGATGAGAGAAAAATATTGAGAAAAGTAAAATTTACACATCCATATTACGATCAAAAAGCATTAGATGCTCAATCAGAGCTATCTAAATTACAAAATCAAAAAGATTTACTTTTTTGTGGCAGTTATTTTGGTTACGGATTTCATGAAGATGGAATAAAATCATCTATTGAAATGCTGAAAAACCTTAATGACTAGTTCTTGTATATATAATGGAAATGTAATCCATAAGAGATTTCAAACCAAAAGAACATTTTTTAAGTATAACGTATTTTCATCTTTTATTGATCTATCAGAGTTAAATGAGCTTAATGATAAATTAAAATTTTTTTCATTGAATAAATTTAATCTTATTAGTTTTTATGAGAAAGATCATGGTGATCGTGATGGGTCATCTCTTTTGAAGTGGGTAAAAAAAAATCTAATTAATAACGAAATCAGACAGACAGATATTAAAAGTTAAACTTTTATGCTATCCAAGAATATTTGGTTATGTTTTTAATCCTCTAAGTATTTTTTTTGTATACGATCAAAATGATAATTTAATTTCTATATTATATGAGGTTAAAAATACATTTGGTGAGCAACACACATATGTTTTTAAAGTAGATGGACAAAATAAATTAATCCAAATAATTGCTCAAAGAAATTTCATGTTTCACCATTTATTGAAATGGATTGTAATTATTTTTTTAGAATATTAATCCAGAGCAGAAACTTGTCAGTTGTAATATTGATCAATATGATCAAGAAGGAAAAATTCTTTTTGCATCTCAGGATGGTGAAAGATCTGATTTAAATAGCAGCAAACTTAATGAATTCTTATCTTAAACACCCTTTAATGACCATTTAAAATTATCTCTGCGATACATTTTGAAGCGTTTAAATTGTGGATTAAAGGAATTAAATTTATTAAAAAAAAATTAAAATTAAAAATAATATAACAGTAGAAAATTAATGTTTTTAAATAACGCTGCAGATAAATTAGTTTTTAAATTTCTTAATAAAATAAATAATGGTTATCTAGAGCTTACTACACATGATGTGAAAAGTTTTAAAGTTTGGAAATCCTGATAAATCTTGCATGCAAATATTTCAATCAAAAAACCAGATTTTAATTATAATTTAATTAGAGGTGGAAGTATTGGATTTGCTGAAAGCTACATGAGAGGTGAATTTGAAACTGATAATCTTATCAGATCTAATTGAGTTAACTGCAAGAAATATAGAAGTGATATATAAATTCTCAGGCTTCTTGATCTTCCTATAATTAATTTTGTAAAAAATAAAATAATCAAAAATACAAAAAGTCGAAGTAAGGAAAATATTGCTAAACATTATGATCTTGGAAATGATTTTTTTCTCTTTGGTTAGATGATACCTTACTTACTCTAGTGCTATCTTTGATGATAATTCAAAAATCTTTCTGATGCTCAAAATAATAAATATCAAAAATTAATTGATCTAATCAAACCTAATACTGGTGACAAAGTTTTAGAAATAGGATGTGGTTGGGGTGGTTTTGCTGAGTACTTAGGTAAGAAATATGATGTTAAATTAGACTGTATTACAATATCAAAAAAACAATTTGAATACGCAAAAGAAAGAATTTTTAATGTGGTTTAAATGAAAAAGTAAATATTGAAATAAAGATTACAGAGATCTTCAAGGCAAATACAATTCAATTGCTTCTATAGAGATGATTGAGGCTGTTGGTCAAAATTATTTAGAGGTTATTTTAAAACTATAAAACTAACTTATCTGATGGCGGTAAAGGCAGCTATTCAAGCAATTACCATCGATGATAGTTTGTTTGATAGATACAAAAATAAACAAGATTTTATTCAAAAATATATTTTCCCAGGTGGTTTTTTACCTAATAAAAATAGCATTAATCGTTATGTTTCTGATAACGGCTTAACTATAAATTCATACATTTCTTATGCTGATCATTATGCAAATACATTGGCTATCTGGAGAAATGAGTTTTTAAAAAATGGGATCAAATTAAAAATCAAGGTTTGATCTTACATTTAAAAGAATGTGGGAGTTTTACCTTTCTTATTGTGAAGCTGGATTTAAGTCAAAAAATATTGATCTGATTCAATTTTCAATGCAAAACAAATAAAAATAATGGAGATATTTATGCGACATATAAAAATAATTAAGTCAATTTCATTGATAATTTCATTATTCTTAATTACAAGTTGCTCAAATAATAGTGCTATGAAACCAGAAGACTTTAAAAACAAAGAACCAAGATTAATTATTGAGGAATACTTATCTGGAAATGTTAAGGCTTGGGGTGTTCTACAAAATAGATCAGGAAAAGTTACAAGACAATTTTCTGCAGATTTAAATGGAACCTGGGATGGAAAGCAATTAATTCTTAAAGAAAAATTTAATTGGGACGATGGTGAAGTTCAAGACAGAGAATGGACAATAACAAAATTGATGAGCATAATTATGAAGGAACAGCAGGAGATGTTGTTGGTAAAGCAATAGGATATTCTTATGGACCAGCATTTAAATTTGAATATGTTTTATTAGTTCCAGTTAAAGGAAAGAATTAAAAATAACTTTTGATGATTGGATTTTTAAACAAGATGATAGAGTTGCAATTAATAGAGCAACAATGACTAAATTTGGTTTTAAAGTAGCTGAATTACAGTTGTATTTGTTAAAGATTAACTATTTTTTTTGATATTTCGTTAGTTTTCCAACTAAACCAAAATAAATTTTACTCGGTAAAAAACTCAATAGTTTTAATGTAATTGTAAGTGATTTTGGAAAATGAATTTCAAATATATTTTTGTTAACTAAACCTTCATAAATTTGATCTGCAGCATACTCAGGAGTTTTTAAAAAAGGCATTTTAAAATCATTTTTATCTGTCATTGGTGTTTTAATAAATCCAGGAGATACTAAACAAACACGTACATTGTACCTTTTAAAATCAAAGTACAAACTTTCAGCTAAGTTATTTAATGCAGATTTAGATGGTCCATATCCAGTTGAATTAGGCAAACCTCTATATCCTGCAATTGACGAAACAATAGTAATTATACCGTTTTTTTTATCTCTAAAGTATTGTTCAACTGCTTTGATACTATTCACAGTTCCAAAAAAATTTACTTTAAAACATCTTCCATTTGTTCGACATCTATATCTTTTTCTTTTTTGGGATCCCATGTTCCAGTTGAAAAAAAACAAATATCTATATCTTCATATTTGTTTTTAATTTCTTAAATACTTCTTTGCATTTTCTTATCTGTTACATCTAAAGGAAAACTTGAAATATTTTCATAAGAATTTGAAAGCTCATTTAGTAATTCAGCTCTTCTTGCAGATATAGCAACATTCCATCCCTTACTTGCAAACTTTAATTGCTAAAGCTTTTCCAATACCAGTACTACCGCCAGTAATCCAAATAGTTTTTTTACTCATTTTTTGTTATGTATATATCTAACATGTTTAAAAATAAATTTTTAACATTTATATTGTTTCTTGCTATTACATTCTCTGCTTCATTGATTGGCGGTTTAGCTACTGTTAGCTTTAAAGAGCCATGGTACTCATTACTATATAAACCATCATTTAATCCACCAGATTGGATATTCGGACCTGTTTGGACCACCTTGTATACATTGATGACAGTTGCAATATGGCTTTATTGGCATACGAAAAATAGAGATATGAATACTGTTTATATTTATTTTATCCATTTAGTATTCAATACAACTTGGAGTGTAGTTTTTTTTGTTTTTCACAATATGGTTTTGCACTTTTGTATTAATCATACTAATAGCATTGATAATCAATCTTATTTTAAGGTTTAGACGCGTCAAGATGTTGAGTGCCTACTTAATGATTCCATATTTACTTTGGTGTAGCTTTGCACTAATTCTGAATACAAGCTTGATTATCTTAAATTAGATATGGATGATGTTGTAGTAATTGGTGGTGGAATAATAGGGGCTGCAACTGCTTATTTTTTATCCAAAGAAGGTAGAAAAGTAAAAGTTATTGAAAGAGATCCTACTTATAAAACAGCTTCATTCCCATTATCTCTAGGTGGTTTTAGAAGACAATTTTTCCAAAAAGAAAATATTTTATTAGGAAAATTTGCAAGAGAATTTATTTTTCAAATACCAGAATTATTAAAACAGAAAAAAATCCTAATCCAACAGCTAGTATGGTAACCAATGGATATCTTTTAATGTTTGGTCCTGAACATGCTGAAGAACAATATAGAGCATTAGAAAATCATAAAGAATGTGATGCAGGAACAAAAAATATTAAAGGTTCAGAATTATCAAAGTTTTTCCCTTATGTAATAGTGAAGGGATAGAGACAGCAACTTATACGGATAATCAAAGTGAAGGATGGATTGATCCATTTATGTTTCATAGTGCTCTTAAAAGTAAAGCAATAGAGCTTGGAGCAGAATTTATTAAAGGTGAAGTAAAAAGTATCTCAGAAATAAATGCTAAAACAATTGTTTCTGCGGCTGGTTGTTGGACTAAAGAATTGTTAGAAGATATTCCTGTTGTTCCTCAAAAGCATACTGTGTTTAGAGTAAAATGCCCAACATATATAAAAGAGATGCCACTTAGTGGAGACTTAACAACAGGTGTTTATTGGAGACCAGAAGGAGGAGAATATTTAGCAGGATCACCTATTTCTGTATTTGATGCAGATGATTTGGAACCAGCTTGGAATGATTTTGAGGAATTAGTTTGGCCAGCTCTTGCTAAGAGAATACCTGCCTTTGAAGAATTAAAGTTAACTGGTGGATGGGCAGGTTACTATGATTGTAACAGATTAGATAATAATGCAGTTGTTGGTAAGCATCCAAAATATGATAATGTTTACATGGCTTCTGGATTTACAGGCAGAGGATTAATGCAGGCACCAGGTATAGGAGAGCTTTGACAGAATTAATCACAACAGGATCATACCAAACAATTGATATAGTGAATTTGCAGTTGAGAGAGTTTTGGGAAAAACGGCTAGGCCAGAGCCTTACGTTCTATAATTAAGTTCCACAAAAAGTTTGATATTTTTCTTGCTCGATGGAGCAGGTGCTTGATATTCTTCTATATTTTTGATTGTCATAAGGATTTTTTAAAATAGCTAATAACTTTTTCATTTTATCTAAACTTCCTTTGTCTGCTTCAGCTAAAGCTTCCTCTACTTTATGATTTCTAGGAATCACAATTGGATTATTTGATTTCATAAGTTTGCTTTGTTTTTCCTTAGTTGAATTATTTAATTCGGATCTTTTTTTCCATTCATTTTTCCAATCGATAAATCATTATTTTGTAAATTTCATCAGAATTGATATCCATTAGATTACAAAAAGTATTTGTGTAATCTGCTTTATTTTTTTCCATCCAATTAAACAAATCATTAATTAATTTTTTATCATTTTATCCTCACCAAATAGACCAAGTTTATCTCTCATCATATTTAACCATTTATCTTCATAATATTTTTGAAAATTATCTATTAATCTGTTGCTAATTTAGATTGCAGTATCTTCATCTTTATCAATTAGAGGAATTAAACATTCTGCAAATCTTGCTAAATTCCATTTGTAATAACTGGTTGATTAGCAATAAGCATATCTTCCCATTTGATCAATTGAACTAAATACAGTTTTTGGATCATAATATCCATAAAGCACAAGGACCGTAATCAATTGTTTCACCGAAATACTCATGTTATCAGTATTCATCACACCATGAATAAAACCAACTCTCATCCAATTTACTACTAGATCAATTTGCTTTTCCATTACACAATTCTAAAGATCTAATGCTTTTTTTTTGATGTTTTAATATTTGGGTAATGCCTTTTAATACATAATCACAAAAGTATTTCAATTCATCTCTTTTTTGTCTAGCAGCAATATATTGAAAAGTTCCAACTCTAATATGACTTATGCAACTCTTGTTAAGTATAGCTCCATGTAAAGATTTTCTCTTAATTACTTCTTCACCCGTTTTAACAACTGCTAAACTTCTTGTAGTTGGAATACCTAATTATGCATTGCTTCGCTAATAATATATTCTCTTAACATTGGTCCTAATGCAGCTCTTCCATCACCATTTCTTGAAAAAGCAGTTTTTCCGAACCTTTAAACTGAATATCGTATCTATCTTTATTTTTTGATAAATGCTCTCCAATCAAAACTGCTCTTCCATCACCTAACATGTAAAGTGACCAAATTGATGACCAGCATATGCTTGGGCAATACTATTACTTCCTTCGGAGAGTGTTCCTGAAAATAATTCTGAAATTTTTTTATTATCTAGATTTGAAAAATCTAAATTTAAGTCTTTGAGCAAGATTCCTATTTAAATATTACTATTCAGGATTTCTTACAGGAATAGGATTTATATTTTCTTTAAATGGATTTGGTAATTTAGAATAAGTATTATCAAAGCACCATCCAATGGTCATTAATTTAACTTACTTCTGCTTGATTTTCTTTTGGCTTAACTTCAGTTTTAAATTGATTTGAAATTTTTTGTACTTGAACAGAAGAAACTTTGTATTCTGCACACATTGTTTCTTCATCTTTTCCATGACCAGTTACCATATTACCATATGTTCTGGGAAATGGAATGTAGTGAAACAATACCTTCTTTAACTTTATCTGTAACTTCTACTTTAAGAGCAACTTCACCTCTACCAGAATAAATCTTCCAATATCTCCAGTATTTAAATCTCTATCAGCTGCATCTTTAGGATGAATTAACAAAACATCTTCATCAACAATATTTATATTGTTTGTTCTTCTAGTCATTGTAGCAGCGTTATAATGTTGTAAAACTCGACTGTAGTTAATATTAATGGATAGTCTTTTTGGTTATTTTTAATTTCAGTAGATTCTTTCCAATCAAAGCTTTTTAGTCTGCCTTTTCCTAATTTAAATTCTCAGTATGTAAAATTTTAGTATCTGTTCCATCTTCTTTTACGGCCACTGTAAGCCAAATTTTCCTAAGTCTTTCTCTAGTAATCCTTTGAAAAAAGGAACTATATCAGCAATTTCTGCAAGCACTTGATCAGCATCATAATCTGGTTGATCAAATCCAAGTTTTTGCATCATCTCAGTTACTATAACTCCATCAGGTTTTGTTCCTGGCAGTGGTGGTACAGCTCTATTACTCTTTGCACTCTTCTTTCAGTATTAGTAAAAGTTCCATCTTTTTCTAAGAATGTTGTACCTGGTAAAACAACAGTTGCAAGTTTTGCTGTTTCACTCATAAATATTTCTTGTACCACTAAAATTCTAATGAGTTCATTGCTTCAACACATGAGCACTATTAGGATCTGTTTGAACAATATCTTCTCCAATGATCCATAATACCTTTAATATCTTTTTTAATTGCAGCATCAAACATTTGAGGAATTTTTAATCCTGCTTTTGTTGGATGAGTTACTCCATATTTTTCAGTATAGAATTTTTGATTTTTTTCATCGATACTTCAAAGTATCCAGCACCTTGATGTGGTTGACATCCCATATCTGCAGCACCTTGAACATTATTTTGACCTCTTAAAGGATTAACTCCAACTCCTTTTCTCCAATGTTTCCAGTAATCATTGCAAGATCTGCAATTAACATTACAGTTTTAGATCCTTGTTCGTGTTCAGTAACTCCTAAACCATGGAACTCCATTGAATTTTTGCAGTTGCATAAGCTATCGCTGCTTCTTTAACCAATTGTTTATCTACACCAGCAACTTTTGCTAAATGATCAACATCTTGTCTTTCAATTTCTTTTAAGAAATTATCAAACCTTCAGTTCTATCTCTAACAAAATCAGCATTATATAAGTTTTGATTTAATAATAAATGTAACATCATATTAAGCACAGCAACATTTGTTCCTGGTCTTAATTTAATATGATAATCAGCAAGTTTGCAAGTTCAGTTGTAATGGATCTAAAACAATAAGTTTTTTACCTTTCATAACTTGTTGTTTTATTTTTGCTCCTGTTACAGGATGTGCATTTGTTGGATTGCTCCAATTACCAAAAATAAATCTGCATGATAAATATCTTCAGTAGAATTAGTAGCAGCACCAGTTCCAAATGTTTGTTGCATTCCCCAAGCAGTCGGTGAGTGACAAATTCTTGCACAACAATCTACACTGTTAGTTCCTACAGCTGCTCTTATCATTTTTTGAAAAACATAATTTTCCTCATTCGTACATCTTGCTGATGATATTCCAGCAAAGGCATCTGGACCATGATCTTTTATATTCTTTGCATTTCTTTTTTAATGAAATCATAAGCTTCATCCCAGACGCTTCTTCAAATTTCCATTTCTTTTAATTAAAGGAGTTTTTAATCTGTCTGGATGATCATAAAAACCAAATGCATATCTTCCTTTAATACAAGTATGACCTGCATTCACTTCTGTTTGTTTTGGAGTATCAATTGCTACAACTTTATCATTTTTGATTGATGCTTCTAAATTACAACCAACACCACAATAAGAACAAGTTGTTCTAACTTTTTTATCTACAGCTGCAGATTTTGATTGAAAACATCTGAAATTGCATCGTTGGACATGTATGTGCACATGCTCCACAAGATACACATGATGAGTCACCAAACATCATATCATTATCAGTTGTTATTCTAGATTCAAAACCTCTTCCTGACATTGTAAGTACAAATGAACCTTGAATTTCATCACAAGCTCTTACACATCTTCCACAATTAATACAGTTATCTAAATTCATTCTCATGTAATCATGAGAAGTATCTCTTGGATACCTTTATGTTGTTTTGGACTATTATATCTGTGATCAGAATACCTAAATCGTTAGCAACAGTTTGAAGTTCACAATTATTATTTACTTCACAAGTATTACATTCCATTGGATGATCAGTTAAAACTAATTCAACAATATTTTTTCTTAAACTTTTAAGTTTTCATTTGAAGTAAAAATATGTTGATTTTCAGCAACTGGAGTATGGCAAGATGCAACACTTTTGTTGGACCATCTTTTTCTAATGCAACTTCAACAGAACAAACTCTACATGCGCCATATGGTGCTAAGATTTGGATCATCGCAAAGAGTTGGAACTTTTTTTTCTCCAACATAACTTTTTACAAATTTTAAAATAGATGTATGGTTTAGGCACCAATTTCATATGGTTTACCATCTATATACGCAATTTTTCTTTTTTCTGAACTCATTAATTATCTTTTACCATATCACTTTTCATTTCATCACCAAAATATTTTAAGATGTTCATAATGGAGTTGGTATTGCACCACAAAGGCACATAAACAGCCTTTTTGCATAGTAATCAATAATTCATTTAATAATTTTAAGGGAATTTTAGCAGTTTTTTCTTTAGCTTGATCAAACATTTCTTTTCCTCTGTAAGATCCAAGTCTTCCAGGAAAACATTTCCACATGATTCTTCTGCTGAGAATTCAAATAAGTGATGAATATATTCAGTCATTGGAAAATCTTTTGGAATACTTACAACACTTGCATGACCTAACATAAATCCCTTTGCAGTAAATTCTTGAAAATCTAAATTTAAATTTATCAATTTCAGCTAAAGGAACACTCCACCTAATGGGCCACCAATTTGAAATGCTTTTATTTCCTCTTTATATCCACCACCAATTTCATTAAATATTTTTTTCATTGGAGTACCCATATCAATTTCATAAACACCAGGATTATTAAAAAAACTATCTAAACAAACTAATTTAGTCCTGCTGATTTTTTATTTCCAACTGAAGAAAATTTATCTGATCCATTAATTAATATTCCAGATGCAGCAGCTAAAGTTTCAACATTATTAACTACTGTTGGTTTTTTATAAAGTCCTTCGGTAACAGGGAAGGGTGGTCTTACATCAACTTCTGCTCTTCTTCCTTCAATTGATGCAATAAGAGCTGTTTCTTCTCCACAAATATAAGCACCTTGTCCAATACAAATTCCTAAATCAAATGAAAAATCTGTTCCTAAAATATTTTCACCTAAAAGTCCCAATTTTTTAAGTTCATTGATACTTCCATTTATTGCCTCAATAGATTTAGGATATTCACCTCTAATATATAAAACTCCTTCATTACTTCCTATTACGAAACCACAAATTACCATTCCAAAAATAACTTTTAAAGGTTGATCCTCTAATAAATATCTATCTGAGAAAGCACCAGAATCTCCTTCATCTGCATTACAGATAACATATTTTTTATCTCCTTTTGCTTTACTACAAAAATCCCATTTCATTCCTGTAGGAAAACCAGCACCACCTCTTCCTGTTAGATTTGAGTCCAGTAATGATTTTACAATTTCTTTTTTATCTATTTTTAGAAATCTATTTAACTGATCTTTGAACTGATCTGTTGAAGAAAGTTTGTCATCCATTAAAAAACTTGTGGTTGCATAACTTTTTGAAAAAATTTTTCTTGCTTAATTTCTTCACCTTTAATTATTTGGTCAATTTTTTCTATATCTTTACCAGCATAATTTTCTCCATCATAGTGAAATGCATGGTTTTCATAACAATGACCTAAGCAGAACATTTCTCCAACTTTGTCATCACCTAGTTTTTCTTTTAATTTATTTTTTAATTTGTCTTGAGTTCCCGCGCACATGCATGCACTACCGTTACAAACAAAAGCTTTCTTTTCTCTATGAGAGGGTCTCAAAAATTCATAAAAGGATTCTGCACCATGGAGAGTTGAAACTCCAAGGTTATGTTTTTTGGCAATTTCTTTAATATCTTGTGGAT
The DNA here is from genome assembly GCA_019787425.1 of Platygyra sinensis. Classification (NCBI taxonomy): domain Eukaryota; kingdom Metazoa; phylum Cnidaria; class Anthozoa; order Scleractinia; family Merulinidae; genus Platygyra; species Platygyra sinensis. The sequence continues at coordinate 38,742 of JAHPZR010047850.1, forward strand.
TATCGCTTAAGGTATTTTCTGAGATTTGCTTAAATAGGTTATCTTTTAAGCCTATTCTGCCTGATAAATTACTTATATTTTTTGGACACAAATACCCTTTTATTAATTTAGCCCACAATAACTTTTTTGTTATTTGTGTAAATATTAAAACTGTCCCTCTTTACGAAACCAACAAGGGTAATGTCAAATTTATTCGCTAAATCGATAGCAAGACTAGTTGGCGCACCAACACCTATCATTATACCTATATCCGTCATCAAACCTTTTGAACCAATTCAAAATTTAGTCTACCTGAGCATGTATAAATTGGTTTTTAGGATCTATTGATTGTTTTTAATGCACAACCAATCAGTTTATCTAGAGCATTGTGTCTTCCTACATCCTCTCTGACAGCAACTAATTCTCCATTGCTATTAAAAAGACCGCTTGCATGAATTCCACCTGTTTTACTGAACTCTGATTGGCCCTCTCTCAATATGTCAGGTGATTTAATAATTACCTCTTTTTGATTTTCGGTTCTGATGGATTTGTTTTATTTTTTTTAATTATTTCTAGAGCATCAAGTGAAGATTTTCCACATACACCACATGAAGAATTAGTTAAAAAGTCTCTTTTTATTTTTGCAATATTATATTTTTAGAATTATTAAAGTTGCTAATATTTTATTTGAATATTGTATTGACCAACTTTATCTCCATAACTTCTATTGAATCAATATTACTAATATTTGTTATAATTTGTTCGTTATATAAAAACCTCTTACAAGATCCTCATCATCACTGGAGTTCTCATTGTGTATAGATAAACTTTGATTTATCCATTGACCAGACTCCCTAAAACTTTAATGAAATCTCCAATGGTTCGTCAATTGAGATTAAATCATCTATATTTTCAAACTTATTAGATGAATATTTAAAACTTTGTATTTAAGAATTCATAAAATTATTTTAGTGGATATTTCTTTTTTAATAAATATTTGTTAATTATAATTGCTAGTAACAATATAATTATACAAACCAAAAATTATTGGATTAATTAAATAATCATAAGAGGCACTTTCAATAATAACTATAATTGGATTCCACCGCAGGTGGTGTGAACAATATTAAATAAAATCATTAAAAAAACTCCTGCTCCAACAGCCATTGCAATACTGATATAAATAGGAAGTGAATAAAGTTTACAAAAATTACTCCTATTAAAGCGGTTACCAAATGTCCAAAAAAACATTCTTTGGTTGTGCAAATGGGCTTTCAGGAAAACCAAATAGTAAAACCATGAGGAACCGAATGAGGCAGCAATAAAATATCCTAGTGTACTTTTATAAGTAAGGGACTGTTAGCACACCTATTGTAAATGCTGAGAAAAAAACCTGCAATTAATTGCTTTTTGCAATAATGGTTTTGTAATTTTGATCATTTATATTTTTAATGCTTTGGCAATAGTTCTTAAAGGTAAAAGCAACATTCTTTCCTTGAAAGATTTTTTTTATCTAAAATTCTTTAAAATCTTTCCAATGTTTTTCCATACTTACTTTTGCGTCCTCAAAAAGTTGCTCACCAACTTTATAAATTTTTTACATCATCAACTTTTTTTTCCTTAATTTTTCTAGATAATAGACTGACTGATGCCTGACAATAAACACACGATTACATGAGAATGAATTTAGATAACTGTATTAACTGTGGAAGATGTGTAAGAGCTTGTGATGAAATACAAGGTTCATTTGTACTTACAATGTCAGGAAGAGGATTTGAATCTAGAATAACAACTGATAACGATATGATGTTTGGTGACTCATCTTGTGTTTCTTGTGGAGCTTGTGCACATACATGTCCAACTGATGCAATATCAGATGTCTTCCAATCCAAATCTGCAGCTGTAGATAAAAAAGTTAGAACAACTTGTTCTTATTGTGGAGTTGGTTGTAATTTAGAAGCATCAATCAAAAATGATAAAGTTGTAGCTATTGATACACCAAAACAAACTGAAGTTAACGCAGGTCATACTTGTATTAAAGGTAGATATGCATTTGGATTTTATGATCATCCTGACAGATTAAAAACTCCTTTAATCAAAAGAAATGGAAAATTTGAAGAAGCGTCATGGGATGAAGCTTATGATTTTATCAAAAAAGAAATGCAAAGAATTATAAAAGATCATGGGCCTGATGCATTTGCTGGAATATCATCAGCTAGATGTACTAATGAGGAAAATTATGTTTTTCAAAAAATGATAAGAGCAGCTGTCGGGACAAACAGTGTAGATTGTTGTGCAAGAATTTGTCACTCACCTACTGCTTGGGGCATGCAACAAACATTTGGAACAGGTGCTGCTACTAATTCTACTGAAGATATTTATCATGCTGATTTATTTTTGGTCATTGGAGCCAATCCAACTAATGCACATCCAGTAACTGGAGCCAAAATAAAACAACAGGTTATGAAAGGTAAAAAACTTATAGTTTTAGATCCTATCACAACTGAACTCGCTAAACTTGCTGATTATCACATAAAATTAAGACCAGGAACAAATGTTGCTGTGCTTAATATGATGTTACATTTTATTATTAAATCAAAACTATATAATGCTGATTTGTTAGAGATAGAACTGAAGGGTTTGATAATTTCCTAAAAGAAATTGAAAGACAAGATGTAGATCAACTAGCAAAAGTTGCTGGTGTTGATAAACAATTGGTTAAAGAGGCAGCGATAGCTTATGCGACTGCAAAGAATTCAATGGAATTCCATGGATTAGGAGTAACGGAACACGAACAAGGATCGAAAACTGTAATGCTAATTGCAGATCTTGCAATGATTACTGGAAACATTGGAAGAAAAGGAGTTGGTGTAAATCCATTAAGAGGTCAAAATAATGTTCAAGGTGCTGCAGATATGGGATGCCAACCACATCAAGGTGCTGGATACTTTGAAGTTTCAGATGAAAAAAATCAAAAATTTTATACTGAAAAATATGGAGTGACACATCCAACAAAAGCTGGATTAAAAATTCCACAAATGTTTGATGCGGCAATTAAAAAAGATATTAAAGGTATTTGGATAATTGGTGAAGATATTGTGCAGACAGATCCAAATAGTGCTCATGTTGTAGAAGCAATGAACTCATTAGAGTTATTAGTAGTACAAGAAATATTTATGAGTGAAACAGCAAAAATTAGCAACTGTTGTTCTGCCAGGTACAACTTTCTTGGAAAAGGATGGAACTTTTACAAATACTGAGAGAAGAATTCAAAGAGTGAACAGAGCAGTACCTCCTCTACCAGGCACTAACCTGACGGATGATAAATTATCCTCAACAGATCAATTCAAAGAGCAATTAAGTAAATTTTTAAAAACAGATAAAAAAGAAATAGTAAAATCATTATTAGACTCAAACCTTACAGGAAGAGGTGGAGCAGGTTTTCCAACAGGAATGAAATGGGATTTTTGTAGTAAAGCAAAAGGTGATAAGAAATATGTTATCTGCAATGCAGATGAAGGTGACTCTGGAGCTTTTTCAGACAGATACTTGTTAGAGGATCAACCATTAAAAGTTATTTTTGGAATGGTGATTGTGTGGATTTGTAATTGGAAGTGATGAAGGAGTTTTATATATCAGAGGTGAATATCCAAAATCTATTGAAGCAATTAATGGCTGTATCAATGAACTTAAAAAATTAAATTTATTAGGTGAAAATATTTAGGAACAGATTTTTCTTTTGATCTTGGAATTTGTATTGGTCAAGGTGCATATATTTGTGGAGAAGAAACAGCTTTGATAGCTTCTATTGAAGGAAGAAGAGCTGAAGTAGATGTAAGACCTCCCTTCCCTGTAACTGAAGGGTTATATAAAAAACCAACTGTGGTTAATAATGTTGAAACTTTAGCTGCTGCGACTGGAATTTTATTAAATGGATCAGAAAAATTTTCTTCAGTTGGAAATAAAAAGTCAGCTGGAACAAAATTAGTTTGCTTAGATAGTTTCTTTAACAATCCAGGTGTTTATGAAATTGATATGGGAACACCAATGAAAAAAATATTTAATGAAATTGGTGGTGGATACAAAGAACCTGTTAAAGCTTTTCAAATAGGAGGTCCATTAGGTGGGGTTGTTCCTTTAAGTGAAATAGAAAATTTAAATTTAGATTTTCAAGAATTTACTGCAAAAGGTTTTATGTTAGGTCACGCAAGTGTAGTTAGTATTCCTAAAGATTTTCCAATGGCTGAATACATTCATCATTTATTTGAGTTTTCTGCAGAAGAATCATGCGGAAAATGTTTCCCAGGAAGACTTGGATCTTACAGAGGAAAAGAAATGTTTGATCAAGCTAAGAAGAAAACAGCTAAAATTCCTTTAAAATTACTAGAAGAATTGTTGGTTACTATGCAAAAAGGCTGCTTATGTGCTCTATGTGGAGCGATCCCAACTCCAATTCAGAACATCCTAAAATACTTTGGTGATGAAATGAAAAATGATATGGTGAAAGATAATTAATGAGCTCAGAGAAAAGAAAAATTGCTTATATTGATGGAAAACCTTACGAAATTGGTCCTAATCATACATCTATTTTAAAATTCGTTAAAAGCTATGTTGGTGAAAAAAAGGTACCAACTTTATGTGATGATCCAAACTTAGCGCCCTATGGAGCTTGTAGAGTTTGTTCAGTTGAAGTTGCGTTAGAAAAAGATGGACCAACTAGAGTAGTTGCATCTTGTCATACACCAGTTGCTGAAAACCAGCACATATTTACTTCAAATGAAGCATTAACAAGTCTCAGAAAAAATATTGTTGAGTTAGTTTTAACTGATCATCCAATGGAATGTGATACTTGTGAAGTAAACAATAACTGTGAACTTCAAACAGTTGCAAATGATTTAGGTATTGCTGATCATAGATACAATAGTCCTAAACAACACAAAGGAATTCCAAGAGATACTTCTCATGATTATATGAGAATGAATTTAGATAACTGTATTAACTGTGGAAGATGTGTCAGAGCTTGTGATGAAATTCAAGGATCATTTGTTTTAACAATGAGTGGTAGAGGATTTGAGTCTAGAATTACAACTGATAACGATATGATGTTTGGAGATAGTTCTTGTGTATCATGTGGAGCTTGTGCTCATACATGTCCAACGGATGCTATTTCAGATGTATTCCAATCTAAATCTGCAGCTGTAGATAAAAAAGTTAGAACTACTTGTTCGTACTGTGGTGTTGGTTGTAACTTAGAAGCATCTATCAAAGATGATAAGGTGGTTGCAATAGATACTCCTAAACAAACAGAAGTAAACGCTGGTCACACTTGTATTAAAGGAAGATACGCATTTAGTTTTTATGATCACCCTGACAGATTAAAAACTCCATTAATCAAAAGAAATGGAAAGTTTGAAGAAGCTAGTTGGGATGAAGCGTATGACTTTATCAAAAAAGAAATGAATAGAATTACTAAAGAAAACGGACCTGATGCTTTTGCTGGAATTTCTTCTGCAAGATGTACAAACGAAGAAAATTATGTTTTCCAAAAAATGATTAGAGCGGCTGTTGGAACTAACAGTGTTGATTGTTGTGCAAGAATTTGTCATTCACCTACAGCTTGGGGTATGCAACAAACATTTGGAACAGGTGCTGCAACTAATTCAACTGAAGATATTTATCATGCAGATTTATTTTTAGTTATTGGTGCAAACCCAACTAATGCTCACCCTGTAACCGGAGCAAAAATTAAACAGCAAGTGATGAAAGGTAAAAAATTAATTGTCCTTGATCCAGTAACAACTGAATTAGCTAAGCTTGCAGATTATCACATCAAACTTAGACCTGGAACCAACGTTGCAGTTCTAAATATGATGTTACACTTTATTATTAAATCTAAACTTTATAATGCTGACTTTGTAAGAGATAGAACAGAAGGTTTTGATAATTTCTTAAAAGAAATTGAAAGACAGGATGTTGATCAGTTAGCAAAAGTTGCTGGTGTTGATAAACAACTAGTTAAAGAAGCTGCAATTGCTTACGCAACAGCAAGAAATTCAATGGAGTTCCACGGATTAGGAGTTACTGAACACGAACAAGGTTCTAAAACAGTGATGTTAATTGCTGATTTAGCAATGATTACAGGAAATATTGGAAGAAAAGGTGTTGGTGTAAATCCACTTAGAGGCCAAAATAATGTACAAGGTGCAGCAGACATGGGTTGTCAACCACATCAAGGGGCAGGTTATTTTCCAGTCGATAAAGAAGAAAACCAAAAATTTTATACTGAAAAGTATGGTGTAACTCACCCTACTAAAGCTGGTTTAAAAATTCCTCAAATGTTTGAGGCTGCAATTAATAAAGAACTAAAAGGTTTATGGATAATTGGTGAAGACATTGTTCAAACAGATCCTAATAGTGCTCACGTTATTGAAGCAATGAATTCATTAGAACTATTAGTTGTTCAAGAAATATTTATGAGTGAAACTGCAAAACTTGCAACGGTAGTTTTGCCTGGAACAACTTTCTTAGAAAAAGATGGAACTTTTACAAACACTGAGAGAAGAATTCAAAGGTTAATAGAGCTGTTCCTCCACTACCAGGTACAAAACCTGATGGATTGATTGTGACTGAGATGATGCAAAAATTAGGTTTTGATCAACCATCATATGATGCTGATCAGGTTTTAGAAGAAATTGCTGATATCGTTCCTTTCTTTAAAGGAGTTACAAGAGAGAGACTTGGAAAATTTGGTTTACAATGGCCAGTTAAAGAAGATGGAACAGACACAAAAATTTTACATACTGAAGAGTTTAAACTTGGCAAAGGTAGATTGAAAAACTTTGATTGGAAAGAATCTAGTGAGATAGAGGCTAATCAAAAAGATTATCCATTAATTTTAACTACAAGTAGAGTTCTACAACACTACAATGCAGCAACAATGACAAGAAGAACAAAAAATATAAACATTGTTGATGAGGATGTCTTATTAATTCATCCAAAAGATGCAGCTCATAGAGATTTAAATACAGGTGATATTGGAAGATTGTATTCTGGAAGAGGAGAGGTTGCTTTAAAAGTTGAAGTAACAGATAAAGTTAAAGAAGGAATTGTATTTACAACATTCCACTTCCCAGAACATATGGTCAATATGGTTACTGGTCATGGAAAAGATGAAGAAACAATGTGTGCTGAATACAAAGTTTCATCTGTTGAAGTTCAAAAAATTTCTAATCAATTTAAAACAGAAGTTAAGCCAAAAGAACATCAAGCTGAAGTTAGTTAATTAAAATGACCATCGGTTGGCATTTTGATAATTCATATTCAAAACTATCAAAAACATTTAAAGAAGACATCAAACCTACTCCAGTTCACGAGCCTGAGCTTGTTATTTTAAATGAAGAACTTGCTAAGAATTTAAATTTAAATTTTCAGGAATAGATAAAAAAAAATTAGCTGAAATATTTTCAGGAAATAGTTTGCCTGAAGGAACTAATTCAATTGCACAAGCATATGCTGGTCATCAATTTGGTCATTTCACGATGCTTGGAGATGGAAGAGCAGTTTTATTAGGAGAACATATAGATAATAAAAATCAACGTTTCGATATACAATTTAAAGGTTCAGGAAGAACTTCTTTTTCTAGGGGTGGTGATGGAAGAGCAGCTTTAGGTCCAATGTTAAGAGAATACATAATTAGTGAAGCAATTAACGCTTTAAATATTCCAACAACTAGAAGTCTTGCAGTTGTTAAAACTGGAGAAAAAGTTGTTAGAGAAAATTTGTTAAATGGAGCAATTTTAACAAGAGTCGCGTCCAGCCATATTAGAGTTGGCACTTTTCAATATATCGCAGCCACTCAAAATCTAGAGGATCTTAATACATTGGTTGATTACACAATTGATAGACACTATCCAGAAATTAAGTCCTCAAAAATAAAGCTTTAGATTTGTTAAGTCTTGTAATGGAAAGACAATGTCAATTAGTCATTAATTGGATGAGAGTTGGATTTATTCATGGAGTGATGAACACTGATAACATGGCAATTTCTGGTGAAACAATTGATTATGGTCCATGTGCTTTCATGGATCAGTATGATCCAAAAACTGTTTTTAGCTCTATAGATAAATTTGGAAGATATGCTTTTTCAAATCAACCACCAATTACAAAATGGAATTTAGCAAGATTTGCAGAATGTCTAATACCACTTATTGATAAAGATGAAGATACAGCAATTAAAATTGCAACAGAGTTAATTGATAACTTTCAAAATATTTATGAAGAAAAATGGTTAAATATGATGAGAGATAAACTTGGTTTATTTGGTGAAGATAAAAATGATCTAACATTAATTAATAAACTTTTAGATTGGATGAAAAATAATAATGCAGATTATACAAATACCTTCTGTCATTTAATGGGTGTTGAGATTGATGATGAAGTTTATAAAAATGATGATTTTAAAAATTGGACTAATGAATGGGAGAAAAGATTAAAACTAAATAATTCATCTGACAAATACTTAGAACTGATGAAAAAAACTAATCCTATAGTTATACCAAGAAATCAAAAAGTAGAGGATGCTCTAGCTGATGCGGACAAAGGAAATCTAGAAACAATGAATAAACTTTTAAAAGTTTTAAGTAATCCTTATTCTGATCAAGAAGATATTATTGAATTTCAAAAGCCTACACCGATAGGTAATGAAAAATATCAAACTTTTTGTGGAACTTAATTATAAAACGTAAGGTTCTCTTCTTGCAGTTTTGCCCAACACTCTTTCAACAGCAAAATCACTTATATCAATTGTTTGGTATGAACCAGTTGTAATCAATTCAGTTAACGCTCTTCCAATACCTGGAGCTTGCATTAATCCTCTTCCAGTAAAACCAGTAGCCATATAAACATTGTCGTACTTAGGATGTTTCCCAACAACAGCATTATTATCTAATCTGTTACAATCGTAGTAACCTGCCCAGCCTCCAGTTAATTTTAATTCTTCAAAAGCTGGTATTCTTTTTGCTAGTGCTGGCCAAACTAATTCTTCAAAATCATTCCATGCTGGCTCTAAATCGTCTGCACCAAATACTGACAATGGTGATCCTGCTAAATACTCTCCACCCTCAGGTCTCCAATAAACACCCGTAGTTAAATCACCAGTTAGAGGCATTTCTTTTATATATGTTGGACATTTTACTCTGAACACTGTGTGTTTTTGAGGTTCAACAGGAATGTCTTCTAATAATTCTTTAGTCCAGCAACCAGCTGCAGAAACAATTGTTTTAGCATTTATCTCTGAAAGACTTTTAACCTCTCCTTTTATAAATTCTGCTCCAAGTTCTATTGCCTTACTTTTAAGTGCACTATGAAACATAAAAGGATCAATCCAACCTTCACTTTGATTATCTGTGTAAGTAGCAGTCTCAACACCTTCATCATTTATATATGGAAATACTTTCGATAGCTCTGAGCCTTTAATATTTTTTGTACCTGCATCACATTCTTTATGATTTTCTAAAGCTTTATATTGTTCTTCAGCATGTTCAGGACCAAACATCAAAAGGTAACCATTGGTCACCATACTTGCTGTTGGATTAGGATTTTTTTCAGTTTTCAATAATTCCGGTATTTGAAAAATAAATTCTCTTGCAAATTTACCAAGTAAGATATTTTCTTTTTGAAAAAATTGTCTTCTAAAACCTCCTAAAGACAAAGGAAATGAAGCTGTTTTGTAAGTTGGATCTCTTTCAATAACTTTAACTTTTCTTCCTTCTTTTGAGAGAAAATAAGCAGTTGCTGCTCCAATTATTCCACCACCAACTACAACAACATCATCCATAATTAATTCAATATTATCAAACTAGTATTCAAAATTAGAGCAAAGCAACACCAAAGTAAATATGGAATCATTAAATACGAGCTCATCATTGTGACGCGTCTATATCTTATGATTAGATTGATAATGAATGCAATTAACACAACTAATACTAATAAAGCTAAAACATGTTGTGAAATACAAAGAAAACTATACTCCAAGTTGCATTGAAAACTAAATGAATAAAATAAATATAAACTGTATTCATCTCTTTATTTTTGAATGCCAATACATCCAAATAGAAATTGTCATCAATAAATATAAAATTGTCCATACCGGACCAAACACCCAGTCTGGTGGATTAAAAACAGGTTTATTTAACAAAGAATACCAAGGCTCCTTGAAAGTAACTGTAGCTAATCCTCCAATTAATGAAGCTGAAAATGTAATGATAAGAAATAATATAAATGTTACAATTTTATTTTTTAACATAATGTTTATACATAACAAAAAATGAGCAAAAAAACTATTTGGATAACAGGTGGTAGTACAGGAATTGGTAAAGCCTTAGCAATTAAATTTGCAAACAAAGGATGGAATGTTGCTGTATCTGCGAGAAGAGTGAAGCTCTTAGATGAACTTTCAAATAATTATGAAAATATTTCATCATTCCCTTAGATGTTACTGATAAAGCAAAATGTATAGAAGTTTTCAATCAGATTAAAACTAAGTTTGAAAATATTGATATATGTTTTTTTTCAACTGGTACATGGAATCCAAAAAAAGAAAAAGAAATCGATGTTGAACAAATGGAAGATGTTTTTAAAGTAAATTTTTTTGGAACAGTGAACTCGATTAAAGCAGTTGAACAATATTATAGAGAAAGAAAAAATGGTATAATCACTATAGTTTCATCTATTGCTGGTTATAGAGGATTACCTAATTCAACTGGTTATGGACCATCAAAATCTGCATTAAATAATTTAGCAGAAAGTTTATATTTTGATTTTAAAAGGTACAATGTTCGAGTTTGTTTAGTTTCTCCTGGTTTTATTAAAACACCAATGACTGATAAAAACGATTTTAAAATGCCATTTTTAAAAACACCTGAATTTGCTGCTGATCAAATTTATGATGGCTTGATTAATAAGAATGTTTTTGAAATACATTTTCCAAAAGCGCTTACTTTAACTTTAAAATTCTTTAGTTTTCTTCCAAGTAAACTTTATTTTAAATTAGTGGGGAAGATGACTAAGCATCAAAAGAAATAATTAATCTTTAACGAATACAACCGTTAGCTCTGCTACCTTAAATCCAAACTTAGTCATTGTAGCTCTGTTGATTGCAACTCTTTCATCTTGTTTAAAGATCCAATCATCAAAAGTAATTTTTAATTCTTTTCCTTTAACTGGAACTAATAAAACATACTCAAATTTAAATGCAGGTCCGTAAGAATATCCTATTGCTTTTCCAACAACGTCCCCTGCTGTACCTTCATAATTATGTTCATCTATTTTAGTAATTGTCCACTCTCGGTCTTGAACTTCACCATCGTCCCAATTAAATTTTTCTTTTAAAATTAGTTGTTTGCCATCCCATGTTCCGTCTAAATCGGCTGAGAATTGTCTTGTAACTTTTCCTGATCGATTTTGTAAAACACCCCAAGCTTTAACGTTTCCTGTAAGGTATTCTTCAATAATTAATCTAGGTTCTTTATTTTTAAAATCTTCTGGTTTCATGGCACTATTATTTGAGCAACTTGTAATTAAGAAAGCCAGAATTATCAACGAAATTGATTTAATTATTTTCATATTATTGGTGTTATTTATTCTGCATTGAAAATTGAATCAAATCAATATTTTTAGATTTAAATCCAGCTTCACAATAAGATAGGTAAAATTCCCACATTCTTTTAAAAGTCAGATCAAATCCTTGATTTTTAATTTGATCCCATTTTCTCAAAAACTCTTCTCTCCAGATAGCTAACGTTTCTGCATAGTGATCTGCATATGAAATGTACGAATTAATTGTTAAGCCGTTATCTGAAACGTATCTATTAATGCTATTTTTGTTAGGAAGAAATCCTCCTGGGAAAATGTATTTTTGAATAAAATCCTGTTTATTTTTGTATCTATCAAACAAACTATCATCAATGGTTATTGCTTGAATTGCAGCCTTTCCTCCATTCGATAAATT
>JAHPZR010047851.1:0-14605 GCA_019787425.1 Platygyra sinensis
CCATTTATTGAAATGGATTGTAATTATTTTTTTAGAATATTAAATCCAGAGCAGAAGCTGTCAGTTGTAATTGATCAATATGATCAAGAAGGAAAAATTCTTTTTGCGTCTCAAGATGGTGAAAGATCTGATTTAACAAGTAAAAACTTAATGAATTCTTATCTTAAACACCCTTTAATGACATTTAAAATTATCTCTGCGATACATTTTGAAGCGTTTAAATTGTGGATTAAAGGAATTAAATTTATTAAGAAAAAATTTAAAATTAAAATAATATAACAGTAGAAAACTAATGTTTTTAAATAACGCTGCAGATAAATTAGTTTTTAAATTTCTTAATAAAATAAATTATGGTTATCTAGAGCTCACTACACATGATGGAAAAGTTTTAAAGTTTGGAAATCCAAATGAAAAATTGCATGCAAATATTTCAATCAAAAACCAGATTTTAATTATAATTTAATCAGAGGCGGTAGTATTGGATTTGCCGAAAGCTACATGAGAGGTGAATTTGAAACTGATAACTTATCAAACTTAATTGAATTAACTGCAAGAAATATAGAAGTTATATATAAATTCTCAGGCCTTCTTGATTTTCCAATAATTAATTTTGTAAAAAATAAAATAATCAAAAATACAAAAAGCAGAAGTAAAGAAAATATTGCTAAACATTATGATCTTGGGAATGATTTTTTTTCTCTTTGGTTAGATGACACACTTACTTACTCTAGTGCTATTTTTGATGATAAATCTAAAAATCTTTCTGACGCTCAAAATAATAAATATCAAAAATTAATTGATCTAATTAAACCAAATAATGGTGACAAAGTTTTAGAAATAGGATGTGGTTGGGGAGGTTTTGCTGAGTACTTAGGTAAAAAATATGATGTTAAACTTGACTGTATTACAATATCAAAAAAACAATTTGAATACGCAAAAGAAAGAATTTTTAAGTGTGGTTTAAATGAAAAGTAAATATTGAAATAAAGGATTACAGAGATCTCAAAGGCAAATACAATTCAATTGCATCTATAGAGATGATAGAGGCTGTTGGTCAAAATTATTTAGAGGGTTATTTTAAAACTATTAAAACCAACTTATCTGATGGCGGTAAAGCAGCTATTCAAGCAATTACTATCGACGATAGGTTATTTGATAGATACAAAAACAAACAAGATTTTATTCAAAAATATATTTTTCCTGGTGGTTTTTTACCAAATAAAAATAGTATTAATCGTTATGTTTCTGATAATGGCTTAAATATAAATTCATACATTTCTTATGCTGATCATTATGCAAATACATTGGCTATATGGAGAAATGAGTTTTTAAAAAAATGGGATATAATAAAAAATCAAGGTTTTGATTTAACATTTAAAAGAATGTGGGAGTTTTACCTTTCTTATTGTGAAGCTGGATTTAAGTCAAAAAATATTGATCTGATACAATTTTCAATGCAAAACAAATAAAAATAATGGAGATATTTATGCGACATATAAAAATAATTAAGTCAATTTCATTGATAATTTCATTATTCTTAATTACAAGTTGCTCAAATAATAGTGCCATGAAACCAGAAGACTTTAAAAACAAAGAACCAAGATTAATTATTGAGGAATACTTATCTGGCAATGTTAAGGCTTGGGGTGTCCTACAAAATAGATCAGGAAAAGTTACAAGACAATTTTCTGCAGATTTAAATGGAACCTGGGATGGAAAGCAATTAATTCTTAAAGAAAAGTTTAATTGGGACGATGGTGAAGTTCAAGACAGAGAATGGACAATCAACAAAATTGACGAGCATAATTATGAAGGAACAGCAGGAGATGTTGTAGGTAAAGCAATAGGATATTCTTACGGACCAGCATTTAAATTTGAATATGTTCTATTAGTTCCGGTTAAAGGCAAAGAATTAAAAATAACTTTTGACGATTGGATTTTTAAACAAGATGATAGAGTTGCAATTAATAGAGCAACAATGACTAAATTTGGTTTTAAAGTAGCTGAATTAACAGTTGTATTTGTAAAAGATTAACTATTTTTTTTGATATTTCGTTAGTTTTCCAACTAAACCAAAATAAATTTTACTCGGTAAAAAACTCAATAGTTTTAATGTAATTGTAAGTGATTTTGGAAAATGTATTTCAAATATATTTTTGTTAACTAAACCTTCATAAATTTGATCTGCAGCATACTCAGGGTTTTTAAAAAAGGCATTTTAAAATCATTTTTATCTGTCATTGGCGTTTTAATAAACCCAGGAGACACTAAACAAACACGTACATTGTATCTTTTAAAATCAAAATACAAACTTTCAGCTAAGTTGTTTAATGCAGATTTAGATGGTCCATATCCAGTTGAATTAGGTAAACCTCTATATCCTGCAATTGACGAAACAATAGTAATTATACCGTTTTTTTTATCTCTAAAGTATTGTTCAACTGCTTTGATACTATTCACAGTTCCAAAAAAATTTACTTTAAAGACATCTTCCATTTGTTCGACATCTATATCTTTTTCTTTTTTGGGATCCCATGTTCCAGTTGAAAAAAAACAAATATCTATATTTTCATATTTGTTTTTAATTTCATTAAATACTTCTTTGCATTTTTCCTTATCTGTTACATCTAAAGGAAAACTTGAAATATTTTCATAAGAATTTGAAAGCTCATTTAGTAATTCAGCTCTTCTTGCAGATATAGCAACATTCCATCCCTTACTTGCAAACTTAATTGCTAAAGCTTTTCCAATACCAGTACTACCACCAGTAATCCAAATAGTTTTTTTAGTCATTTTTTGTTATGTATATATCTAACATGTTTAAAAATAAATTTTTAACATTTATATTGTTTCTTGCTATTACATTCTCTGCTTCATTGATTGGCGGTTTAGCTACTGTTACTTTTAAAGAGCCATGGTACTCATTACTAAATAAACCATCATTTAATCCACCGGATTGGATATTCGGACCTGTTTGGACCACCTTGTATACATTGATGACAGTTGCAATATGGCTTTATTGGCATACGAAAAATAGAGATATGAATACTGTTTATATTTATTTTATCCATTTAGTATTCAATACAACTTGGAGTGTAGTTTTTTTTGTTTTTCACAATATGGTTTGGCTCTTCTAATATTAATCATACTAATAGCATTGATAATCAATCTTATTTTAAGGTTTAGACGCGTCAAGATGTTGAGTGCCTACTTAATGATTCCATATTTACTTTGGTGTAGCTTTGCACTAATTCTGAATACAAGTTTGATTATCTTAAATTAGATATGGATGATGTTGTAGTAATTGGTGGTGGAATAATAGGGGCAGCAACTGCTTATTTTTTATCCAAAGAAGGTAGAAAAGTAAAAGTTATTGAAAGAGACCCTACTTATAAAACAGCTTCATTCCCATTATCTTTAGGTGGTTTTAGAAGACAATTTTTCCAAAAAGAAAATATTTTATTAGGAAAATTTGCAAGAGAATTTATTTTCCAAATACCAGAATTATTAAAAACAAAAAAAATCCTAATCCAACAGCTAGTATGGTAACCAATGGATATCTTTTAATGTTTGGTCCTGACATGCTGAAGAACAATATAGAGCATTAGAAAATCACAAAGAATGTGATGCAGGAACAAAAAATATTAAAGGTTCAGAATTATCAAAAGTTTTTCCTTATGTGAATAGTGAAGGAATAGAGACAGCAACTTATACGGATAATCAAAGTGAAGGATGGATTGATCCATTTATGTTTCATAGTGCTCTAAAAAGTAAAGCAATAGAGCTTGGAGCAGAATTTATTAAGGGTGAAGTAAAAAGTATTTCAGAAATAAATGCTAAAACAATTGTTTCTGCGGCTGGTTGTTGGACAAAAGAATTGTTAGAAGATATTCCTGTTGTTCCTCAAAAGCACACTGTGTTTAGAGTAAAATGCCCAACATATATAAAAGAGATGCCACTTAGTGGAGACTTAACAACCGGTGTTTATTGGAGACCAGAAGGAGGAGAATATTTAGCAGGATCGCCTATTTCTGTATTTGATGCAGATGATTTGGAACCAGCTTGGAATGATTTTGAGGAATTAGTTTGGCCAGCTCTTGCTAAGAGAATACCTGCCTTTGAAGAGTTAAAGTTAACTGGTGGATGGGCAGGTTACTATGATTGTAATAGATTAGATAATAATGCAGTTGTTGGTAAGCATCCAAAATATGACAATGTTTACATGGCCTCTGGATTTACAGGCCGAGGATTAATGCAGGCACCAGGTATTGGAAGAGCATTAACTGAGCTAATTACAACAGGATCTTATCAAACAATTGATATAAGTGATTTTGCTGTTGAAAGAGTTTTAGGTAATAGCGCAAGGCCAGAACCATATGTATTATAATTTTTTATATTAATTAATTTAATTTAAATGGATATTGAAAAAATAGTTAATCAAAGTTTAGAGTTAATTAATAAAATAAATTTCAAGAAGCTCTTAGTATTTTAGAAAATATTGAAAAAAAAGATTCTAAAATTTTTTTTTAATTGGTTCAATTCATCTTTCTTTAAAAAATATAGATTTATCTGAAAAAAATTTACTTTTAGCGCTTGAAAAAAATAAAATAAATTTTCAATATATAACAACCTGGGAATTGTATCTAAAGCCAAAGGTGATAGTGAGAGTGCGAAAAATTATTTTATTAGAGCAATAGAGATAGAGGAAAATATTGATACATTATGTGAAATTGGGAGAATATCAATTCAACAGAGTGATTTTGATAGTGCTCAGAAATATTTAGAACTTGCTTTAAAAAAAAATAATAATCATCAAAAAACTAATTTATTCCTTGGAGAAATGTACAAAAAAATGAATATGATACAAAAGGGTTGGTTTCATAAACATAGAGCAACTGGATTAATAAGATTTTCTAAAAACGGTGTAGAGTTAATTGGATGAAAAGAGAAAAAATCATTACTAGTAACGAAAATTTTATAGGATGTTGGAATATAAATAATTCTAATTTGTGTTTATCAATAATAGAATTTTTTGAAAACAACAAACAACTACATGTAAAAGGATCTGTAACATCAGGCAATAAAGATGCAAAAAAGACTACAGACTTAACTATTTTTCCTAAAGATTTAAAAAAAGAAAAATTTTCAATTTTCAAAAAATATTTTGATCAATTATACAATTGTTATTTAGATTATCAGTTACAATGGCCTTTTTTTAAAAGAAATTTTTCTACGCTCGATATTTCCTCATTTAATGTTCAAAAATATAATCCAGGAGATCATTTTTCAGTGATTCATTGTGAAAGAGATCCTGTAAACATGCATAGAGTTTTTGCTTGGATGACTTATTTGAATGATATCAAAGCCGAGAATGGAGCAACTTATTACTCTCATTACGAAGTTAAAATTAAACCAGAAACAGGTAAAACTTTAATTTGGCCAGCAGAATGGACACACGCACATGCAGGTGAATTATTAAAGACAGAAACAAAATATATAATTACAGGGTGGCTACAGTTTCCAACCTCATAGAAATCTAGGTTCCACAAAAAGTTTGATATTTTTCATTACTCAATGGAGCAGGTGCTTGATATTCTTCAATATTATTTTGATTGTCATAAGGATTTTTTAAAATAGTTAATAACTTTTTCATTTTATCTAAACTTCCTCTGTCAGCTTCAGCTAAAGCTTCCTCTACTTTATGATTTCTAGGAATTACAATTGGATTATTTGATTTCATAAGTTTTGGTTTGTTTTTCCTTAGTTGAATTATTTAACTCAGATCTTTTTTTCCATTCATTTTTCCAATTGATAAAATCATTACTTTTGTAAATTTCATCAGAATTGATATCCATTAAATTACAAAAAGTATTTGTGTAATCTGCTTTATTTTTTTCCATCCAATTAAACAAATCATTAATTAATTTTTTATCATTTTTATCCTCACCAAATAGACCAAGTTTATCTCTCATCACATTTAACCATTTATCTTCATAAATATTTTGGAAATTATCTATTAAATCTGTTGCTAATTTAATTGCAGTATCTTCATTTTTATCAATTAGAGGGATAAGGCATTCTGCAAATCTTGCTAAATTCCATTTTGTAATTGGTGGTTGGTTGGAAAAGGCATATCTTCCAAATTTATCAATTGAGCTAAATACAGTTTTTGGATCATAATGATCCATAAATGCACAAGGACCATAATCAATGGTTTCACCTGAAATTGCCATGTTATCAGTATTCATTACCCCGTGAATAAATCCAACTCTCATCCAATTGATTACTAGCTGGCATTGCTTTTCCATTACAAGATTTAACAAGTCTAAAGCTTTTGAATTTGATGATTTAATTTCTGGATAATGTCTGTTTACCGTGTAGTCGACTAAAGTATTTAAATTTTCAATGTTTTGAGTTGCAGCAATATATTGAAATGTTCCAACTCGAAGATGACTTGATGCAACTCTTGTTAATATAGCGCCCTGTAAAAGATTTTCTCTTACAACTTTTTCTCCTGTTTTGACTACAGCAAGGCTTCTAGTAGTTGGAATATTTAATGAATGTATTGATTCGCTGATAATATATTCTCTAAGCATAGGTCCTAGTGCTGCTCTTCCATCACCACCTCTAGAAAAAGAAGTTCTTCCTGAACCTTTAAACTGAATGTCAAAACGATTATCATTGTTAACTAAATGCTCACCCAATAAAACTGCTCTACCGTCTCCCAACATAGTAAAGTGTCCAAATTGATGACCTGCATATGCTTGCGCAATAGTATTAGTTTCTTCCGGTATGGAGTTTCCAGAAAATATTTCTGCTAATTTTTTTTTGTCCGTTTTTGAAAAATCTAAATTTAAAGTAGATGCTAGTTCCTCATTTAAAATTACTAATTCAGGATCATGAACAGGAGTTGGTTTAATATTTTCTTTAAAAGTATCTGATAACTTTGAATAAGTATTATCAAAATGCCAACCGATGGTCATTTTAATTAACTAACTTCAGCTTGATTTTCTTTTGGTTTAACTTCTGTTTTAAATTGATTAGAAATTTTTTGTACTTCAACAGAAGATACTTTGTATTCCGCACACATTGTTTCTTCATCTTTACCATGACCTGTAACCATATTAACCATATGTTCTGGGAAATGGAACGTAGTAAACACAATTCCTTCTTTAACTTTATCTGTAACTTCAACTTTAAGCGCAACCTCACCTCTACCTGAATAGAGTCTTCCAATATCACCAGTATTTAGATCTCTATGAGCCGCATCTTTAGGATGAATTAATAAAACATCTTCATCAACAATATTTATATTTTTTGTTCTTCTAGTCATTGTTGCTGCGTTGTAATGTTGTAAAACCCTACTTGTTGTTAAAATCAAAGGATAGTTTTTTTGGTTAGCTTCTATTTCTGATGATTCTTTCCAATCAAAGTTTTTTAGTCTGCCTTTTCCTAATTTAAATGTTTCTGTATGTAAAATTTTTGTATCAGTTCCATCTTCTTGTACTGGCCATTGTAATCCAAATTTTCCAAGTCTCTCTCTAGTAACTCCCTTAAAGAAAGGAACAATATCAGCAATTTCTGCTAGAACTTGATCTGCATCATAAGTTGGCTGATCAAATCCTAATTTCTGCATCATCTCAGTTACAATTAATCCATCAGGTTTAGTGCCTGGTAGAGGAGGTACAGCTCTGTTCACTCTTTGAATTCTTCTCTCAGTGTTTGTAAAAGTTCCATCTTTTTCTAAGAACGTTGTACCTGGCAGAACAACAGTTGCTAATTTTGCTGTTTCACTCATAAATATTTCTTGAACGACTAAAAGTTCTAAAGAGTTCATAGCTTCAATAACATGAGCACTATTAGGATCTGTTTGAACAATATCTTCTCCAATGATCCATAAACCTTTTAATTCCTTGTTTATTGCAGCTTCAAACATTTGAGGAATTTTTAATCCTGGCTTAGTTGGGTGAGTTACTCCATATTTTTCAGTATAGAATTCTTGATGCTTTTCATCAGCTACAGGAAAATATCCAGCACCTTGGTGTGGTTGACATCCCATATCTGCTGCACCTTGAACATTGTTTTGACCTCTTAAAGGATTAACTCCAACTCCTTTTCGTCCAATGTTTCCAGTAATCATTGCAAGATCTGCAATTAACATTACAGTTTTAGATCCTTGTTCATGTTCAGTAACACCTAAACCATGGAACTCCATTGAATTTCTTGCAGTAGCATATGCAATTGCTGCTTCTTTAACTAATTGTTTATCTACACCAGCTACTTTTGCTAAATGATCAACATCTTGTCTTTCAATTTCTTTTAGGAAATTATCAAAACCTTCAGTTCTATCTCTAACAAAATCTGCATTATAAAGTTTTGATTTGATAATAAAGTGCAACATCATATTTAGAACTGCAACATTAGTTCCTGGTCTTAGTTTAATATGATAATCAGCAAGTTTCGCAAGTTCAGTTGTAACTGGATCAAGTACAATTAATTTTTTACCTTTCATAACTTGCTGTTTTATTTTTGCACCTGTTACAGGATGAGCATTTGTTGGATTAGCTCCAATTACCAAAAATAAATCCGCATGATAAATATCTTCTGTAGAGTTAGTTGCTGCCCCAGTCCCAAAAGTTTGTTGCATTCCCCAAGCTGTTGGTGAATGACAAATTCTTGCACAACAATCTACACTGTTAGTTCCCACAGCCGCTCTAATCATTTTTGAAAAACATAATTTTCTTCATTCGTACATCTTGCAGAAGAAATTCCAGCAAAGGCATCTGGACCATTATCTTTTGTAATTCTGTTCATTTCTTTTTTAATAAAATCATAAGCTTCATCCCACGAAGCTTCTTCAAACTTTCCATTTCTTTTAATTAAAGGTGTTTTTAATCTGTCTGGATGATCATAAAAACTAAATGCATATCTTCCTTTAATACATGTATGACCAGCGTTTACCTCTGTTTGTTTTGGAGTATCTATTGCAACAACTTTATCATCTTTTATTGATGCTTCTAAATTACATCCAACACCACAGTATGAACAAGTTGTTCTAACTTTTTTATCTACAGCTGCAGATTTAGATTGAAAACATCTGAAATAGCATCTGTTGGACATGTATGTGCACATGCTCCACAAGATACACATGAACTATCTCCAAACATCATATCATTGTCAGTTGTTATTCTAGATTCAAAACCTCTTCCGCTCATAGTTAGTACAAATGAACCTTGAATTTCATCACAAGCTCTGACACATCTTCCACATTTAATACAATTGTCTAAGTTCATTCTCATGTAATCGTGTGTAGTATCTCTTGGTATACCTTTGTGCTGTTTAGGACTGTTGTATCTGTGATCAGCAACTCCTAAATCGTTTGCTACTGTTTGTAATTCACAATTATTGTTTACTTCACAAGTATCACATTCCATTGGATGGTCTGTTAAAACTAATTCAACAATATTTTTTCTTAGACTTGTTAAAGCTTCATTTGAAGTAAAGATATGTTGGTTTTCAGCAACTGGAGTATGACAAGATGCAACCACTCTTGTTGGACCATCTTTTTCTAAAGCAACTTCCACAGAACAAACTCTGCAAGCGCCATAAGGAGCTAGGTTTGGATCATCACATAAAGTAGGTACTTTTTTTTCACCTACATAGCTTTTTACAAATTTTAAAATAGACGTGTGTTTAGGACCAATTTCGTATGGTTTTCCGTCAATATAAGCATTTTTCTTTTTTCTGAGCTCATTAATTATCTTTCACCATATCATTTTTCATTTCATCACCAAAGTATTTTAGGATGTTCTGAATTGGAGTTGGGATTGCTCCACAAAGAGCACACAGACATCCTTTTTGCATGGTAACTAACAATTCTTCTAGTAATTTTAAGGGAATTTTAGCTGTTTTCTTCTTAGCTTGATCAAACATCTCCTTACCTCTGTAAGATCCAAGTCTTCCTGGGAAACATTTCCCGCATGATTCTTCAGCAGAGAATTCAAACAAGTGATGAATGTATTCAGCCATTGGAAAATCTTTTGAATACTGACTACGCTTGCGTGACCTAACATAAAACCTTTTGCTGTAAATTCTTGAAAATCTAAATTTAAATTTTCTATTTCACTTAAAGGAACAACCCCACCTAATGGACCTCCTATTTGAAAAGCTTTAACAGGTTCTTTGTATCCACCACCAATGTCATTAAATATTTTTTTCATTGGTGTACCCATATCAATTTCATAAACACCTGGGTTCTTAAAGAAACTATCTAAGCAAACTAATTTTGTTCCAGCTGATTTTTTATTTCCAACTGAAGAAAATTTTTCTGATCCATTTAATAAAATTCCAGTTGCAGCAGCCAGTGTTTCAACATTATTAACCACAGTTGGTTTTTTATATAATCCTTCGGTAACAGGGAAGGGAGGCCTTACATCTACTTCAGCTCTTCTTCCTTCAATAGATGCAATCAATGCAGTTTCTTCTCCACAAATATAAGCACCTTGACCAATACAAATTCCAAGATCAAAAGAAAAATCAGTTCCTAAAATATTTTCACCTAGTAAATTTAATTTTTTAAGTTCATTGATACAGCCATTAATTGCTTCAATAGATTTAGGATATTCACCTCTAATGTATAAAACGCCTTCATTACTTCCTATCACATAACCACAAATCACCATTCCAAAAATAACTTTTAAAGGTTGGTCCTCTAATAAGTATCTGTCTGAGAAAGCACCAGAGTCGCCCTCATCCGCATTACAGATAACATATTTTTTATCTCCTTTTGCTTTAGCTGCAGAAATCCCACTTCATTCCTGTAGGAAAACCAGCACCACCTCTTCCTGTTAAATTTGAGTCTAATAGTGATTTAACAATTTCTTTTTTATCTACTTTTAAAAACTTACTTAATTGCTCTTTGAATTGATCTGTTGAGGATAATTTATCATCCATTAAAAAACTTGTTGTTGCATAACTCTTAGAGAAAAACTTATCTTGTTTAATTTGTTCACCCTTTAAATTTGATCTATTTTTTCAATATCTTTTCCAGCATAATTTTCTCCATCATAATGAAATGCATGATTTTCATAACATGACCTAAGCAGAACATTCTCCAACTTTGTCATCACCTAGTTTTTCTTTTAATTTATCTTTTAATTTATCTTGAGTACCTGCACACATGCATGCACTACCGTTACAAACAAAAGCTTTCTTTTCTCTATGAGAGGGTCTTAAAAACTCATAAAAAGATTCTGCACCATGGAGAGTTGAAACACCTAGGTTATGTTTTTTGGCAATTTCTTTAATATCTTGAGGATTATCGCTTAAGGTATTTTCTGAGATTTGTTTAAATAGGTTATCTTTTAAGCCTATTCTGCCTGATAAATTACTTATATTTTTTTGACACAAGTACCCTTTTCTTAATTTAGCTCACAATAACTTTTTTGTTATTTGTGTAAATATTAAAACTGTCTCTCTTTACGAAACCAATAAGGGTAATGTCAAATTTATTCGCTAAATCGATAGCTAGACTAGTTTGGCGCACCAACACCTATCATTATAACTATATCCGTTATCAAGACCTTTTGAACCAATTCAAAATTAAGTTCTGCCTGAGCATGTTATAAAATTGGTTTTTAGGATCTATTTGATTGTTCTTTAATGCACAACCAATAGTTTATCTAGAGCATTGTGTCTTCCTACATCCTCTCTGACAGCAACTAATTCTCCATTGCTATTAAAAAGACCGCTTGCATGAATTCCACCTGTTTTACTGAACTCTGATTGGCCCTCTCCAATATGTCAGGTGATTTAATATTACCTCTTTTTGATTTTCGGTTCTGATGGATTTGTTTTATTTTTTTTAATTATTTCTAGAGCATCAAGTGAAGATTTTCCACATACACCACATGAAGAATTAGTTAAAAAGTCTCTTTTATTTTTGCAATATTATATTTTTAGAATTATTTAAAGTTGCTAATATTTTATTTGAATATTGGTATTGACCAACTTTATCTCCATAACTTCTATTGAATCAATATTACTAATATTTGTTATAATTTGTCGTTATATAAAAATCCTCTTACAAGATCCTCATCATCACTGGAGTTCTCATTGTTATAGATAAACTTTGATTTATCATTGACCAGACTCCCTAAAACTTTAATGAAATCTCCAAAGGTTCGTCAATTGAGATTAAATCATCTATATTTTCAAACTTATTAGATGAATATTTAAAACTTTGTATTTAAGAATTCATAAAATTATTTTAGTGGATATTTCTTTTTTAATAAATATTTGTTAATTATAATTGCTAGTAACAATATAATTATACAACCAAAAATTATTGGATTAATTAAATAATCATAAGAGGCACTTTCAATAATAACTATAATTGGATTCCACCGCAGGTGGTGTGAACAATATTAAATAAAATCATTAAAAAAACTCCTGCTCCAACAGCCATTGCAATACTGATATAAATAGGAAGTGAATAAAGTTTACAAAAATTACTCCTATTAAAGCGGTTACCAAATGTCCAAAAAAACATTCTTTGGTTGTGCAAATGGGCTTTCAGGAAAACCAAATAGTAAAACCATGAGGAACCGAATGGGCAGCAATAAAATATCCTAGTGTACTTTTATAAGTAAGGGACTGTTAGCACACCTATTGTAAATGCTGAAAAAAAACCTGCAATTAATTGCTTTTTGCAATAATGGTTTTGTAATTTTGATCATTTATATTTTTAATGCTTTGGCAATAGTTCTTAAAGGTAAAAGCAACATTCTTTCCTTGAAAGATTTTTTTTATCTAAAATTCTTTAAAATCCTTTCCAAATGTTTTTCCATACTTACTTTTGCGTCCTCAAAAAGTTGGCTCACCAACTTTATAAATTTTTAACATCATCAACTTTTTTTTCCTTAATTTTTCTAGATAATAGACTGACTGATGCCTGACAATAAACACACGATTACATGAGAATGAATTTAGATAACTGTATTAACTGTGGAAGATGTGTAAGAGCTTGTGATGAAATACAAGGTTCATTTGTACTTACAATGTCAGGAAGAGGATTTGAATCTAGAATAACAACTGATAACGATATGATGTTTGGTGACTCATCTTGTGTTTCTTGTGGAGCTTGTGCACATACATGTCCAACTGATGCAATATCAGATGTCTTCCAATCCAAATCTGCAGCTGTAGATAAAAAAGTTAGAACAACTTGTTCTTATTGTGGAGTTGGTTGTAATTTAGAAGCATCAATCAAAAATGATAAAGTTGTAGCTATTGATACACCAAAACAAACTGAAGTTAACGCAGGTCATACTTGTATTAAAGGTAGATATGCATTTGGATTTTATGATCATCCTGACAGATTAAAAACTCCTTTAATCAAAAGAAATGGAAAATTTGAAGAAGCGTCATGGGATGAAGCTTATGATTTTATCAAAAAAGAAATGCAAAGAATTATAAAAGATCATGGGCCTGATGCATTTGCTGGAATATCATCAGCTAGATGTACTAATGAGGAAAATTATGTTTTTCAAAAAATGATAAGAGCAGCTGTCGGGACAAACAGTGTAGATTGTTGTGCAAGAATTTGTCACTCACCTACTGCTTGGGGCATGCAACAAACATTTGGAACAGGTGCTGCTACTAATTCTACTGAAGATATTTATCATGCTGATTTATTTTTGGTCATTGGAGCCAATCCAACTAATGCACATCCAGTAACTGGAGCCAAAATAAAACAACAGGTTATGAAAGGTAAAAAACTTATAGTTTTAGATCCTATCACAACTGAACTCGCTAAACTTGCTGATTATCACATAAAATTAAGACCAGGAACAAATGTTGCTGTGCTTAATATGATGTTACATTTTATTATTAAATCAAAACTATATAATGCTGATTTGTTAGAGATAGAACTGAAGGGTTTGATAATTTCCTAAAAGAAATTGAAAGACAAGATGTAGATCAACTAGCAAAAGTTGCTGGTGTTGATAAACAATTGGTTAAAGAGGCAGCGATAGCTTATGCGACTGCAAAGAATTCAATGGAATTCCATGGATTAGGAGTAACGGAACACGAACAAGGATCGAAAACTGTAATGCTAATTGCAGATCTTGCAATGATTACTGGAAACATTGGAAGAAAAGGAGTTGGTGTAAATCCATTAAGAGGTCAAAATAATGTTCAAGGTGCTGCAGATATGGGATGCCAACCACATCAAGGTGCTGGATACTTTGAAGTTTCAGATGAAAAAAATCAAAAATTTTATACTGAAAAATATGGAGTGACACATCCAACAAAAGCTGGATTAAAAATTCCACAAATGTTTGATGCGGCAATTAAAAAAGATATTAAAGGTATTTGGATAATTGGTGAAGATATTGTGCAGACAGATCCAAATAGTGCTCATGTTGTAGAAGCAATGAACTCATTAGAGTTATTAGTAGTACAAGAAATATTTATGAGTGAAACAGCAAAACTTGCAACTGTCGTTTTACCTGGAACTACATTCTTAGAAAAAGATGGAACGTTTACTAATACTGAAAGAAGAGTACAAAGAGTAAATAGAGCTGTACCACCACTGCCAGGA
>JAHPZR010047852.1:0-10978 GCA_019787425.1 Platygyra sinensis
AACGTTTCAAACCAAAAGAGCACTATTTTAAGTATAGCGTTTTCTCTCTTTTAATTGATTTATCTGAGTTAAGAAAAATAGATCAAGAGATAAGCTTCTTCTCATTGAATAAGCTCAATTTAATTAGTTTTCATGAAAAGGATCATGGTGAACGGGACGGATCTTCTCTTGAAGAGTGGGTAAAAAAAAATTTAGAACAAAATAAAATAGACGCCACAGATATTAAAATTAAGCTTCTCTGTTATCCAAGAATTTTTGGTTATGTGTTTAATCCTCTAAGTATCTTTTTTGTTTACAATCAAAATAATAAATTAATATCAATATTATATGAGGTTAAAAATACATTTGGTGAGCAACATACTTATGTTTTTAGAGTAGATAGTGAAAATAAATTAATCCAGAATAATTGTTCTAAAAAATTTCATGTTTCACCTTTTATAGAAATGAATTGCAAGTATTTCTTTAGAATTCTTAATCCTGATGAAAAACTTTCTGTAATCATTGATCAATATGATCAGGATGGAAAAATTTTATTTGCATCTCAGGATGGTAAAAAAACTGATTTAAATAGCAGCCAATTATTAAAGTCTTATTTAAAACATCCTCTAATGACCATTAAAATAATATCAGCAATCCATTTTGAAGCATTTAAATTATGGATGAAAGGAATTAAAATTATTAAAAAAAAAATAAAAATAAGAAACAATATAACAGTAGAGAATTAATGTTATTAAATAAAACTGCAGATAAATTAGTTTTTAAATTTTTAAGTAAAATTAAAAATGGATACCTTGAGATTACTACCCATGAAGGTGAAAAATTAAAATTTGGTAACCCTGATCAATCTTTAAAGGCAAAAATTAAGATAAAAAATCCAAATTTTAATTATAATTTAATTAGAGGTGGAAGCATTTGTTTTGCTGAAAGTTATATGAGAGGTGAATTTGAAACTGATAATCTTTCAGATCTAATTGAGTTAACAGCTAGAAATATTCAAGTGATATATAAATTCTCTGGTTTACTTGATCTACCTATAATTAATTTTGTAAAAAATAAAATAATTAAAAATACAAAAAGTCGAAGTAAGGAAAATATTGCAAAACATTATGATCTTGGAAATGATTTCTTTTCATTATGGTTAGATGATACTTTAACTTACTCAAGCGCAATCTTTGATGATAGTTCAAAAAATCTAAGTGTTGCACAAAATAATAAATACCAAAAATTAATTGATTTAATCAAACCTAGTTCTGGTGATAAAGTTTTAGAAATTGGTTGTGGTTGGGGTGGTTTTGCAGAATATTTAGGTAAGAAATATGATGTGAAATTAGACTGTATTACTATTTCTAAAAAACAATTCGAATACGCAAAAGAAAGAATTCATAAATGTGGTCTAAATGAAAAAGTAAATATTGAGATTAAAGATTATCGTGATCTTCAAGGAAAATATAATTCGATCGCTTCAATTGAAATGATTGAGGCTGTTGGGCAAAATTATTTAGAGAGTTATTTTAAAACAATAAAAGATAATTTATCGAATGGAGGAAAGGCTGCAATTCAAGCAATAACCATTGATGATAGTTTGTTTGATAGATACAAAAATAAACAGGATTTTATTCAAAAATACATTTTCCCAGGAGGATTTCTTCCTAACAAAAATAGCATTAATAGATACGTTTCAGATAACGGCTTAACAATTAATTCGTACATATCATATGCAGATCATTATGCAGAAACGTTAGCTATCTGGAGGGAAGAGTTTTTAAGAAAATGGGATCAAATTAAAAATCAAGGATTTGATCTGACTTTTAAAAGAATGTGGGAATTTTACCTATCTTATTGTGAAGCAGGATTTAAATCTAAAAATATTGATTTGATTCAATTTTCAATGCAGAATAAATAACACCAATAATATGAAAATAATTAAATCAATTTCGTTGATAATTCTGGCTTTCTTAATTACAAGTTGCTCAAATAATAGTGCCATGAAACCAGAAGATTTTAAAAATAAAGAACCTAGATTAATTATTGAAGAATACCTTACAGGAAACGTTAAAGCTTGGGGTGTTTTACAAAATCGATCAGGAAAAGTTACAAGACAATTCTCAGCCGATTTAGACGGAACATGGGATGGCAAACAACTAATTTTAAAAGAAAAATTTAATTGGGACGATGGTGAAGTTCAAGACCGAGAGTGGACAATTACTAAAATAGATGAACATAATTATGAAGGTACAGCAAGGGACGTTGTTGGAAAAGCAATAGGATATTCTTACGGACCTGCATTTAAATTTGAGTATGTGTTATTAGTTCCAGTTAAAGGAAAAGAATTAAAAATTACTTTTGATGATTGGATCTTTAAGCAAGATGAAAGGGTTGCAATTAACAGAGCTACAATGACTAAGTTTGGATTTAAAGTAGCAGAGCTAACTGTTGTATTCGTTAAAGATTAATTACTTCTTTTGATGCTTAGTCATCTTCCCCACTAATTTAAAATAAAGCTTACTTGGAAGAAAACTAAAGAATTTTAATGTTAAAGTAAGAGCTTTTGGAAAATGAATCTCGAAAACATTTTTATTAATTAAGCCATCATAAATTTGATCTGCAGCAAATTCAGGTGTTTTCAAAAATGGCATTTTAAAATCATTCTTATCAGTCATAGGTGTTTTAATAAAACCAGGAGAAACTAAACAAACTCGAACATTGTACCTTTTAAAATCAAAATATAAACTTTCTGCTAAATTATTTAGTGCAGATTTTGATGGTCCATAACCAGTTGAATTAGGCAATCCTCTATAACCAGCAATAGAAGAAACTATAGTAATTATACCATTTTTTCTTTCCCTGTAATATTGCTCTACTGCTTTAATGGAGTTTACTGTTCCAAAAAAATTTACTTTGAAAACATCTTCCATTTGTTCAACATCGATTTCTTTTTCTTTTTTGGATTCCATGTACCAGTTGAAAAAAAACAAATATCAATATTTTCAAACTTAGTTTTAATCTGATTAAAAACTTCTATACATTTTGCTTTGTCAGTAACATCTAGAGGAAATGATGAAATATTTCATAATTTTTTGAAAGATCATCTAAAAGTTCAACTCTTCTTGCAGATACAGCGACATTCCATCCTTTGTTTGCAAATTTAATTGCTAAGGCTTTGCCAATTCCTGTACTACCGCCAGTTATCCAAATAGTTTTTTTACTCATTTTTTGTTATGTATAAACATTATGTTAAAAAATAAAATTGTAACATTTATATTATTTCTTATCATTACATTTTCAGCCTCATTAATCGGAGGATTAGCTACAGTTACTTTCAAGGAGCCTTGGTATTCTTTATTAAATAAACCTGTTTTTAATCCACCAGATTGGGTGTTTGGTCCAGTATGGACAATTTTGTATTTATTGATGACAGTTTCTATTTGGACGTATTGGCATTCTAAAAATAAAGAGATGAACACAGTTTATATTTATTTTATTCATTTAGTTTTCAATGCAACTTGGAGTATAGTTTTCTTTGCATTTCACAACCTGATTTTAGCGTTGTTGGTATTGGTTGTGTTAATTGCATTAATTATCAATCTAATCATAAGATATAGACGCGTCACAATGATGAGCTCGTATTTAATGATTCCATATTTACTTTGGTGTTGCTTTGCTCTAATTTTGAATACAAGTTTGATAATCTTGAATTAATTATGGATGATGTTGTTGTAGTTGGTGGTGGAATAATTGGAGCAGCAACTGCTTATTTTCTCTCAAAAGAAGGAAGAAAAGTAAAAGTTATTGAAAGAGATCCAACTTACAAAACAGCTTCATTTCCTTTATCTTTAGGAGGTTTTAGAAGACAATTTTTTCAAAAAGAAAATATCTTACTAGGTAAATTTGCAAGAGAATTTATTTTTCAAATACCGGAATTATTGAAAACCGAAAAAAATCCTAATCCAACAGCAAGTATGGTGACCAACGGTTACCTTTTGATGTTTGGTCCTGAACATGCTGAAGAACAATATAAAGCTTTAGAAAATCATAAAGAATGTGATGCGGGAACAAAAAATATTAAAGGCTCAGAGCTATCAAAAGTGTTTCCATATATAAATGATGAAGGTGTTGAGACTGCTACTTACACAGATAATCAAAGTGAAGGTTGGATTGATCCTTTTATGTTTCATAGCGCACTAAAAAGTAAGGCAATAGAACTTGGAGCAGAATTTATAAAAGGAGAGGTTAAAAGTCTTTCAGAGATAAATGCTAAAACAATTGTATCTGCAGCTGGTTGCTGGACTAAAGAATTGTTAGAAGACATTCCTGTTGAGCCTCAAAAACACACTGTATTTAGAGTAAAATGTCCAACATATATAAAAGAAATGCCACTAACTGGTGATTTAACCACCGGTGTTTATTGGAGACCTGAAGGAGGAGAGTATTTAGCAGGATCACCATTATCAGTATTTGGTGCAGATGATTTAGAGCCTGCATGGAATGATTTTGAAGAATTAGTTTGGCCAGCACTAGCAAAAAGGATACCAGCTTTTGAAGAATTAAAATTAACTGGAGGATGGGCAGGTTATTACGATTGTAACAGATTAGATAATAATGCTGTTGTTGGAAAACATCCTAAGTACGAAAATGTTTATATGGCTACTGGTTTTACAGGAAGAGGATTAATGCAAGCCCCAGGTATTGGAAGAGCATTAACTGAATTGATTACAACTGGTTCATACCAAACAATTGATATAAGTGATTTTGCTGTTGAAAGAGTGTTAGGCAAAACTGCAAGAAGAGAACCTTACGTTTTATAATCAAGTTCCACAAAAAGTTTGATATTTTTCATTACCAATTGGTGCAGGTTTTTGAAATTCATTAATATTTTCTTGATCTGAATAAGGATTGCTTAAAACTTTTATAAGTTTATTCATTGTTTCAAGATTCCCTTTATCTGCATCAGCTAGGGCTTCCTCTACTTTTTGATTTCTTGGTATAACAACAGGATTAGTTTTTTTCATTAGTTCTAAATGCTTGTCAGATGAATTATTTAATTTTAATCTTTTTCCCATTCATTAGTCCAACTTTTAAAATCATCATTTATGTAAACTTCATCATCAATCTTAACACCCATTAAATGACAGAAGGTGTTTGTGTAATCTGCATTATTATTTTTCATCCAGTCTAAAAGTTTATTAATTAATGTTAGATCATTTTTATCTTCACCAAATAAACCAAGTTTATCTCTCATCATATTTAACCATTTTTCTTCATAAATATTTTGAAAGTTATCAATTAACTCTGTTGCAATTTTAATTGCTGAACCTTCATTTTTATCAATAAGTGGTATCAGGCATTCTGCAAATCTTGCTAAATTCCATTTTGTAATTGGTGGTTGATTTGAAAAAGCATATCTTCCAAATTTATCTATTGAGCTAAATACAGTTTTTGGATCATATTGATCCATGAAAGCACATGGACCATAATCAATTGTTTCGCCAGAAATAGCCATGTTATCAGTGTTCATCACACCATGAATAAATCCAACCCTCATCCAATTGATTACTAGCTGACATTGTCTTTCCATTACAAGACTTAATAAATCTAAAGCTTTGTTTTTAGATGATTTAATTTCTGGATAGTGTCTATTAATTGTGTAATCAACTAATGTATTAAGATCTTCTTGATTTTGAGTGGCTGCAATATATTGAAAAGTGCCAACTCGAATATGACTGGATGCAACTCTTGTTAAAATTGCTCCATTTAACAAATTTTCTCTAACAACTTTTTCTCCAGTTTTAACAACAGCAAGACTTCTAGTTGTTGGAATATTTAAAGCGTTAATTGCTTCACTAATTATATATTCTCTTAGCATTGGACCTAAAGCGGCTCTTCCATCGCCACCTCTAGAAAAAGAGGTTCTGCCTGAACCCTTAAATTGTATATCAAAACGTTCATTTTTATTAACTAAATGCTCTCCTAATAGAACAGCCCTACCATCACCAAGCATTGTGAAATGACCAAATTGATGTCCAGCATATGCTTGTGCAATTGATTTAGTTCCATCAGGTAAAATGTTTCCCGAAAATATTTCAGCTAATTTTTTTTTATCTATTCCTGAAAAGTTTAAATTTAATTTTTCAGCGAGTTCTTCATTTAAAATAACAAGCTCAGGCTCATGAACTGGAGTAGGTCTAATCTCTTCTTTAAAAGTTTTTGACAGTTTCGAATATGAATTATCAAAATGCCAACCAATGGTCATTTTAATTAACTAACTTCAGCTTGATGTTCTTTTGGCTTAACTTCTGTTTTAAATTGATTAGAAATTTTTTGAACTTCAACTGATGAAACTTTATATTCAGCACACATTGTCTCTTCATCTTTTCCATGGCCAGTTACCATATTGACCATGTGTTCTGGGAAGTGAAATGTTGTAAATACAATTCCTTCTTTAACTTTATCTGTTACTTCTACTTTTAAAGCAACTTCTCCTCTACCAGAATATAATCTTCCAATATCACCTGTATTCAGATCTCTATATGCTGCATCTTTAGGGTGAATTAATAAAACATCTTCATCAACAATGTTTATATTTTTTGTTCGTCTTGTCATTGTTGCTGCATTATAGTGTTGTAAAACTCTACTAGTTGTTAAAATTAATGGATAATCTTTTTGATTAGCCTCTATCTCACTAGATTCTTTCCAATCAAAGTTTTTCAATCTACCTTTACCAAGTTTAAACTCTTCAGTATGTAAAATTTTTGTGTCTGTTCCATCTTCTTTTACAGGCCATTGTAATCCTAATTTTCCAAGTCTTTCTCTTGTTACTCCTTTAAAGAAAGGAACGATATCAGCTATTTCTTCTAAAACCTGATCAGCATCATAAGATGGTTGATCAAAACCTAATTTTTGCATCATTTCAGTTACAATTAACCCATCAGGTTTTGTACCTGGTAGTGGAGGTACGGCTCTATTAACTCTTTGAATTCTTCTCTCAGTATTTGTGAAAGTTCCATCTTTTTCCTCTAATTTTAGCAAATAGAATTGGTTTTCCTGGTCGGATTGCTACACTTTTAAAATAATTGGATAATTTAAATGTTTTAACAACACTAGGGATATAGTCATATTTTCCTGCAGAAACAGCACCTGAAGTTATCAATATATCAGTATCACTATTATAAGTTTTTAATTTGTGATTTATAAATATTTTGATGATTATCTCTAAGTATACCACCATTTTTAAAATTGAATAAAAAGCTTTCTCTAAGATTTTTATATAATGGCTATTAGAGTTTCTAACTTTCCAATTTGGAATGTTATCTTGGTCTGTAATCTCATTCCCTGTTGAAAAAAATAAAATATTAATCTTTTTTTTGACCTTAATTTTTTTAATTCCTAAAGTTTTAAATGCTAAAATATTATTTGGTTGTATAATTGTATTTTTCTTAACAATAATCTCACCTTTTTTAAAGTCTGAACCTGCAAATCTTACATGGCTAAATTTTTAATTTTTTGATTAACTAAAATGTATTTTCTATTATTTTTATTTGGATAAAAATTAATCTGTTCTATTGGAATAATTGTATCAAAACCTTTAGGAATTATTCCACCTGTCATTATTTCAACAGCATCGTATTTTTTAATTTTTTTATTTAATGATTTAGTTCCTGCAGCAATAGATCCAATTATTTTAAATTGTTTTGGTGAATTTTTCTTAATCCCATTAGTATCTCTGGAGTTAACTGCAAATCCATCAAATGCAGCATTATCTCCTGCTGGATAATTGATCTTTGAATAAATATTATTTGAAATCACTCTATTAAGAGAGTTTTCACTTAATATAATTTCGTCTTTGATTTTAATTTTTGCTTTTTTTAAAATTTTCTTAGATTGATCGTAACTAATCATTTTTTTAATAATTCTTTAGCTTGTTCTAAATCTTTTTTTGTATTTATATTAAAGAAAGGATCTTGATTTGGAAACTCCATATTAATTGTTTTAACTCCAATACTATTAGCCCACATTTCAACTTTCCTCGTTCCTTTTTCTAAATCATTTTCTAATTGATCCAATAGTTTCATTGACCATAAACCAAAAATGTTATGCCGAGTATTATTTGATTTTATAAAAAACAAGCTACTCTCATTTTCATCAATTTGTTTAATAAATTCCTCTAAAATCTCTTTTCTAAAAAAAGGAGTATCTACTGGAAAAGTTGCTATCCATTCATAGTTTTTATTATGATCTTTGACCCATTTCATTGCTGAAAGAACTCCCCCTAAGGGACCAAGATCTTTTTTAAAATCTCCAATTAATGAAATTTTATCTGAATTATTAAATTTAATTGAATTGTTAGAAACTATTAATACTTCTTTAAATTCATCGATTATTTCTGCTAAGATGTAATCAATTAATATTTTATCAGCTAGCAATATCTGAGATTTATCCTCACCAAACCTTTGTGACTTACCGCCTGCTAGCACTGTTCCTAAAATATTGTTATGTTCCATGAATAAAATATAAAACATTCAAAGTTGAATTAAAGAAATTAAATGGATTTAAGAATTTTAGAAATAGCGGCCCATACTGAGAACAATAAAATTGTTGAAAACTATACTCATAAAACAAAACACAAAAATCCATTGTGTGGTGATGAGATGGAAATAAGCTTAGTTGTCAAAGATGATGTTGTAAAAGATATGGGTTATCAATGTAAATCATGCGTTTATTGCCAGGCATCAGTCAGCCTTTTGTCCAGAAAAATTAAGGAAAAAAATGTTGATGATATAAAAAAATTTATAAAAGTTGGTGAGCAACTTTTGAGGACGCAAAAGTGAGTATGGAAAAACATTGGAAAGATTTTAAAGAAATTTTAGATAAAAAAAATCTTTCAAGGAAGGAATGTTTACTTTTACCTTTAAGAACTATTGCTAAAGCTTTAAAAATTTAAATGATCAAAATTACAAAACCATTATTGCAAAAAGCATTGATTGCAGGTTTTTTTTCAACAATCACTATTGGTGTTCTTACAGTTCTAACTTACAAAAGCACTCTTGGGTATTTTATTGCAGCATCATTTGGTTCATCGATGGTTTTATTATTTGGTTTTCCTGAAAGTCCTTTTGCTCAACCAAAAAATGTTTTCTTTGGACATTTGTTAACTGCCTTAACGGGGTATTATTTGTAAATTTTATTCCACTTCCAATTTATATGAGCATTGCATTTGCGGTAGGAATTGGAGTGTTCTTAATGATTTTATTAAACGTTGTACATCCACCTGCGGGTGGAATCCAATAATTGTTATAATTGGAAGTGCTTCTTATGATTATTTAATAAATCCAATTATTTTTGGGTGTATAATAATTTTGTTATTAGCCATCATAATCAATAAATATTTATTGCAAAAAAACTATCCATTAAAATAATTCATGAATTCAAAATACAAAGTTTTAAAATATTTATCTAATAATTTTGAAGATGTTGAAGATTTAGTTTCAATTGAAGAGCCATTAGAAATTTCTTTAAAGTACAAAGAAAAAAATAAATGGATTGAACAAACTTTATCTATTACTATGAGAACTCCTGGTAATGATGATGACCTTGTCAGAGGATTTCTATTTAATGAACAAATTGTAAAAAGTATAAATGATATCGATAGTATTGAAAGTTATGGGGACAAAGTTGGTCAGTACAAAATTCAAAATAAAATATTAGCAACACTCAATAATTCTGAAAATATAAATATATCAAAAATTAAAAGAGATTTTTTAACTAACTCCTCTTGTGGTGTTTGCGGGAAATCTTCGTTAGATGCCCTCGAAATTATTAAGTCAACTAAAACAAATGCCTCTGAACCCAAAATTTCAAAAGATGTAGTTATTCAATCACCTAATATTTTAAGAGAAGGTCAGTCTGAATTCAGTAAGACTGGTGGTATCCATGCAAGTGGTCTATTTAATAGTGGTGGAAAATTGATAGCTCTTAGAGAAGATGTTGGAAGACATAACGCATTAGACAAACTCATCGGTTGTGCTTTAGAGAAGAAGCAATTTGATCCAAAAAATCAATTTATTACTTGTTCTGGAAGACTTAATTTTGAGCTAGTTCAGAAGGTTTTGATGACTGATATTGGTATTATGATCGGGGTTGGTGCGCCAACAAGTCTTGCTATAGATTTAGCTAATAAGTTTGACATTACCCTTATAGGTTTCGTAAAGAGGGACAGTTTTAATATTTACACAAATAACAAAAAAGTTAAGGTGGATTAATAAAAAAAGGGTAATTGTGTCAAAAAATATAAGTAATTTATCTGGAAGAATAGGCTTAAAAGACAACCTGTTTAAGCAAATCTCAGAAAACACTTTAAGTGAAAACCCTCAAGATATTAAAGAAATTGCAAAAAAACATAACCTTGGAGTTTCAACACTTCACGGTGCAGAGTCTTTTTATGAATTTTTAAGACCTTCACATAGAGAAAAAAAGCTTTCGTATGTAACGGTAGTGCATGCATGTGTGCAGGTACTCAAGACAAATTAAAAGATAAATTAAAAGAAAAACTAGGTGATGACAAAGTTGGAGAGATGTTTTGTCTAGGTCATTGTTACGAAAACCATGCATTTCACTATGACGGTGAAAATTATGCTGGAAAAGATATTGATAAAATAGATCAAATTTTAAAGGGTGAAGAAATTAAACAAGAAAAGTTTTTCTCTAAGAGTTATGCAACAACAAGTTTTTTAATGGATGATAAATTATCATCAACAGATCAGTTCAAAGAACAATTAAGTAAATTTTTAAAAACAGATAAAAAAGAAATAGTAAAATCATTATTAGACTCAAACCTTACAGGAAGAGGTGGAGCAGGTTTTCCAACAGGAATGAAATGGGATTTTTGTAGTAAAGCAAAAGGTGATAAGAAATATGTAATCTGCAATGCAGACGAGGGTGACTCTGGAGCTTTTTCAGACAGATACTTGTTAGAGGATCAGCC
>JAHPZR010047853.1:0-15000 GCA_019787425.1 Platygyra sinensis
TTAGGAACGAGGAGATCATAAACAAATTATTTCAGACTTCGGTGATCAATGCTTCGATTTCCTTTTCCAGCGGTTTGTGACAACTCCAGTCCATTTCTCCAGCTCTTATAATATTTAGACGCCATGAGGTGCCGTTTGAACCTCGAAGCTGTGGGTAAAGCAATTGTGCATTATTTTACTGATTCTACAAGGAGCCATATTGGAATACTACCTTGTAGAGCACCAGGAGGTTCGATCTCTTGGCTTCATTGCCACCGACATCATTGTCTCCGCGATTTGATTGGAGTGATGTTCATGGCCAAGAAAAATTCCTCTCAAAGCTGAGAAAGAGGAGACGAGCAATTGAAAAAGTCGAGGGAAACATCGACGTGCAGAGTTGAATTCGACGACGGAGCTGATGAAATCGCGTATGTCTTTATTGCCTGGTTGGCTTATGTCGCCATAACTTTGGTCCCAGAGGTGGCGGTGATTTTCAAACGGTTTGCCGATCAACTGGGGGATGCTAAACTCTTGGGCCAGAACATTCTTAAGATCGCCCTGTGTATTACGCCAATGCTGTTCCTGCTACTGTTGAATTTTCACACCACGATGGCACAAACGTTATCCCAAACGAAGAAACTACATTGACAAATTGTCTGCTGGGGTCACGCTAGATTTACTGGACAGTATAGACATCTTGGAATCTTATTTATGGACGACGTAGAGCTCAATCTTCCTCTGGACTAGAGAATGCCATCAATTGCATTTGCGTGTCTAATTTTTTCCTTCCCACCCTTGCTCCCTCAGTGAGTGCCATTGTAAAAGGCCAAGTACACTCTGCTTACTTTCAATTTATGTACTCCAGTATCGTACATTCTTCTGGTCAATGTGCCATTAGGAGCAATCAGAAATATTCTGTGGACGCAGTATAGCCAAGATGTGTCGGTGTTCATCGGCAAAAAATATCATCGCGTCAGCTATCTACATGTTCGATATCTACGCAACTTGTGGACCTGAACATCCTGAAAAATGCCCAAAATGTGACAAGCATTTTGCACCAGATAGCATTGATGGACACAAAGCCGACTGTTCAAATCCTGTCCTGGGTGACGATGACGTTGGTATTCCAATGGCCTCCCCTTTGTCAGATGTTCAGTATTCAGATTCAGTGTAGGTACAGTGAAGGACTGTAAGTGATCCCAAGGTAGAGAGGATTGGTGGTTGTTTGGGGGGGGGGGGGGGAGGGGGGAGAGGACTGTATATGACAGTGACAGAGATGCTTGTCCACCCTTTTAGGGTGGGGAGAATTAATGTTCTGTGCTAGATAAAGTGTTCTAATTTACATTTTCACAGGTGAATGTGCATGTTGTCAATTGGTATTATGGTAGACTTTCAATTTGAGTTATTTTTACCATTAACAAAATTACTTTAAATTGAAGGAAACCTGAAAAAAATACTTTGATGAAGATAGAAAAACACCAAAGAGATGATAATAAACCATAAAGGAACCAAGTGATTAAGGATGGAGAAGATCATCATCATCATCATCATATCATCATCATTTATTTGCCTTTCATATTACAACAGTTAAAATAAAGAAATAAATAAAATAAATAATTAATAATAACAATAATAATATACAGCAAGTTGTTAGGCGAGGAGACCTCAAGAAACCCCCAGGCTTATAGATTGACATGGATTGAAAAAAAATGAAAAAATTTAGGCTTTTTTTCAGAATGTTTTTTTGACAAGCATCCCTGTCTCTTATATATAGGACCTCCCCTGGATTATTACCCTGGGTTCCAGAGGATATTTTTTTCTGATCGATATTTCGCGGCGAAGCCGCGTTAACGAGGCGCAAAGCGCCGAGGAGAAAAAAATAACCTCTGGTCACAGGAGCACGCAACCTCATTTCCATGCGAGAAATCAGTTCAGAAATTGAACTGGGTCACCGATTGGATACTCCCATGTCCGTTGTTCGATGTAGCCAATCAGGGCCATTGTTATATTGTTAATTCCCTGCGGACATGGGAGTATCCAATCGGTGACCCAGTTCAATTTCTGAACTGATTTCTCGCATGGAAATGAGGTTGCTGTGCTCCTGTGACCAGAGGTTATTTTTTTCTCCTCGGCGCTTTGCGCCTCGTTAACGCGGCTTCGCCGCGAAATATCGATCAGAAAAAAATATCCTCTAGAACCCAGGGTACTGGATTATATAATATATACTTTGATGGCTTCATATGTGCAAATTTGCAATAATTGCAATTATTGCCAATAAAAGTTCACTAGAGATGTTCAAACATGAAGCACAAAGAGCAATTGGGTGCACAGGTGTGTTGAATCTATTTTCTTCCCTTCAAGATGGCAGACAACTTGTGTGTCACTTTCTTTAAAGCAGGGGTACACCTGAACAGGAGTGAAATTTGAAGTAATATTAAAAGGAAAATGTTAGGATTAAAATGGGTTGGAAACACTACCAGACAGTTGACGGCCCCCCAAAGAGAGCTCCAGGTTGTTAGGGGACTGTTTGATGTCCATCTCCTAATTCTTCACTTCAAATTTCAATTTTCCAAATCCATCAAATCTTCAACATTTCATATTTCCCTCAATTGTGTACTTCCATGAAATATTCATACCCCCACCACAGAGGGAATCTCATGTTAGCCCCCCTCCTCCCCGAATTTCCATAAGATTGTTTTTGAGCCCTAAAATAAATCCCCCACCCCTCCGGAATTTCCACTACTATTTTGTACACCCCCCATACCCTCTGGAAAAAAATAGTTTTGACAAGAAGGTGTGTTAAAGTAAAAGTAAACACTCCAAACATTCAGCCATTGTAAACATCTACATGTATATCTGAAGATACTCGCAAAGAAAGCATTCAGCAGTTTAGTGAAACATGCTTTAAAGAAAAGATCAAATGCTATCTTGTCAAATTACCTTCCTACACGACTAACTCCCTTTGTAATTTTGGTGCAAGGACTGATAAAATGAGTGTGGATGAAATGTGACACCATACTTTATTGCGACACGATCGCTAACAGACTCGGGACGAAAGCCAATTTTACAGCAAAATTACATACAAGTAGACAGAGGTGAACAGGGATAAGACATTCTCAAGTTTGTGAAATCGTAACATCATTTCTACCTCTGTAAAGAAACAAATTTTCACGAAAGAAACTGACTGCCACTATTCGAAGACCGATGCAAAAACAAACTAGGCTAGTCTCCAGTGCTTTTCGGTCCACACGGTGACTCCATGAGGACTGGTAACAAGTAATGGCAGCCATTTTCACGCAACGGCATGTCCTTGCATTTGTTAGCTTCCAAGGTGCTCTTTGAAGAAATAAAATGTGTTTCAAATATAATGCAAGTCAAATACATTAGTATTCAACATAGCCCTATTTTTCATGTGAAAGTTCTACTTACAGTAGTAGGTAAGAAAGATTTTTGAACAGCTAGTTCGACACTCAAATCTGTATAAACATCAAAGGACCTCTGGAAACTAAATGGATCATACAACCCCCCTTCCATCTGGAATTTCCTGGGTCTTTAATCTCCCCCCTCCCTTCAGAATTTTCTATTTCCCTCCATGGTGGGGGTATGGATATTTTCTTGAAACCACACATTGAACCTATCCTTTGAGAAAAAATATCCCTTTCCCAAAATGCCCAAAAATTCAAACAAAACCACCAAACAAGTGGTTATGGTTATACAGTTATTATTAATATAAGCAAAAAAGATTTAGCATTGCTTAAAACGTGACAGAGATATTGGCAGAAAGGCAGTGTTAGCGACGTCAAAACAGGCATCATGTGTACCCCCGCCCTAACATGGGTTTGCACAATTTGCATAATATGCAGTTCAAGAAAATATCATAGATACTCCCCCAAGAAAAGGGGTTGGAATTTACTGGGGGTGGGGCTCTCTAAGACCAATGTACATGTATCAACTTGATAGGAATTTCTAGGGGCTTGGGGGGGAGGGGGGGGGGGGTGGTCTCAGAACAAAAAAAAATCCCTTCAGTGGGAATATAGGGATATACTTTCTGGACGTACTATTTCTAATCTGACACAAAGCGAGTTCAAAATGCAAACACAAGCCGAGTGTAAGGAATTGATTTTTTTTTCTAGAGCTTGGATTTGTGCTTGTTCTCACATTATGTTTGTGTAACTTGCACTTGCATTTGTGTTAGCATTGCTTGTGTGTGTCATGTGTTAGACAATGTACTTGTATTATTTCTTGTGACCACTACTTAAAAGCTTGTTTTCTAGTAAATCCAAAGCTGTCGCAGTTCAGAAGGAAAACAGGCAAGGGGGCTAAGGATTGCATTCAATGGATTACTCTATCTAGAACCTATTTCATGTATCAAGATAAATGTAAGCATGCAGTACTGTTTATAATACATGTACCATAAACAATGTTGTTAGTGTGGAGACATAGTTCATATCTGTCTTCACTTATTGAAGACCTGTCAGGTGTATATTAAAATAGCTATAACATCAACCATGCATATGGACTTAAATGCTGCCAGGTGGTGACCCTAGGGTTGTCACATCCAGAAATACTCATTTGTTTCATGCCAAGGAATCATGATTCAATACTACTGCCTCTTAAAACTCAGGGCTTTCAATAAAAGCGGGTTACTGGCCGTCTACCGCCGCCTGTAGGACCTCTTACCGCTGTCTGTTTGGATTTCAGTAATGAAAATAAAAATGATAACAAAAAAGAAGCAAATATGCAACAACAACGACCACTGAAATATTTAAATGCTACAAAAACAGCATGCTTTTTTGATGCCTAGAACGCTGGAAACCGCATTTCCCCCTGGGGGAGGGGGGGAGAGGGCATGCCCCGAGAGCCCCCTGGGGGAAATGGGCCTTATGACCCCTTTAGTGGTCACAGCCGCCTATTACACCTTCAGTGGCCGCTAATAACTAATGTTATTGAAACCCCTGAAACTTGGCGTTGGTTTTTAACAAATTCAGTTAAATAAACAGGAAATGGAATTGTTGAAAATATGATTATATACATATTTTTTCTCATAGCTAGTTCTAATTACTTGACCATAATGTTTCAATTTCTGAATATTTTAATGTAAATTATAATGCTTGCTGTTTGATTTATGTTGTTCAAATCACAAACAGTGGACAGAATCAGAGTTGTTGCAGTTATAAGTTGACAGTGACATTCATTTATTATTTTTTCTAATGTGCAGAGATGGAGTCAATATATATATATTACTTTTTTTAATTTAAAGTTTATTTTTGTGTGCAAAATTTTAACTTCAATTGAATTTTTTGTTTGTGCCTAGTAGAGAAAATATCCATACCTCCCCCACGGAAGGGATTTTTTTAAGACCCCCACCCCTCTGGAAATTCCATTTAAGCTTCATACATTTCTTTAAGATTTTTGGCCTTATAGAATCTTCCCCCCCCCCCCCCCCCAGGAAATTCCAATCCCTTCTGTGGGAGGAGTATGGATATTTTCTGGAACTGCACAATGATTGTTCCAGGGTAGAGAAATTTCAAGATGGACAAGCTTGTCATTTTTCTGTCATGTTCTTGGGCAATACACTTGACTCTTACACTGCCTTTCTCTGCCTAGGAGCATCAGTGTGTACTGACAACTTGTTAGCTTCCTACAGAGATGCTCTTCAGGCTCATCGCACATTCCCCAGGGAATTGTGACAGGAGCCCAAAGCATCAGTGCAGGAGGTTAGCTGACAGAAGATTGGGGATGATTTTGGGGTAGCGATGATTGAGAATTAACCATCCCATCCTGTAATAGTAACAGGCTTCTTGCTTCATGCTAAAGATACTGGATAATAAGCATCACGACCAAGTTGTTTGAGAGTTGGTTGATACGAAGCCATGATTAATTTTCCTTGTAAAAAATTTTTTTTCACCGCTCATATTTTGTGTAGTTTTAGAATAGTTCAAACTCAAAACTGAAGGACAAACAATAAAATTATTAGAAAACCTTACTGGAAAATTGCAAACTGAAACCAAAATTCTTGCTGACCCTGGGTTAGCTTAAATTGAGGCTTTGAATAACCCGGCCCGGAGCTAATGAACAAAGGCAGGTTCTTCCGGACTAGACTGTTCACAGTCCCCTATTTTTCCGTGAGATCGTAGTGTTGATCGTTGAGTTCGACGGGCTGCCATATTGGTCTCTTTATGCGCGCGAAACT
The DNA here is from genome assembly GCA_019787425.1 of Platygyra sinensis. Classification (NCBI taxonomy): domain Eukaryota; kingdom Metazoa; phylum Cnidaria; class Anthozoa; order Scleractinia; family Merulinidae; genus Platygyra; species Platygyra sinensis. The sequence continues at coordinate 6,173 of JAHPZR010047853.1, forward strand.
GGGGAGAGTACAAAATGCCCGTGGGTAGTGGCGGTGGAGTAGATAGCGTGGGGGTAGGGGGGCGGAAAAAATATTTTTTCCGCCCGTTGCCCACACCCTATCTACCCCACCGCCACTACCCACGGGCATTTTGTACTCTCCCCAGTTTCGCGCGCATAAAGAGACCAACATGGCGGCCCGTCGAACTCAACGATCAACACTACGATCTCACGGAAAAATAGGGGACTGTGAACAGTCTACTTCCGGACCTGAGGAATGGAAAAGACTGTTACTTTTATTTTTAATTGAAGTATTTTATTTATTTTTTTTTTTTTGCTAAGCTTAGCAAAGCCAGGCTGAGATAGGATACACTATGATAGATAAATAATTATTATTTGAGCAGAAACTTAGGCGTTGTGGCAAGTTGGTTGAGATAATGTCTAATTTACAGACAAGAAAAGATTGCATTGTAAGCCTTCAGGTTAATTTACAATGATACAAAAACTGTAACTAAATTAATGTAGGTGTAATACAGAAAGCCTGAATCTTTTCCGCCTGAAACCCACTGTAATGATGATAGATGGGCTCTGGTATGTCTGGTTTAACTAAAACTGTAAACGCTCGTCAAAGGTTGTCAAAAAAACCTGCATCTCCCTGTGCCTAGTTGTAAACTTGTGTAACATATTATATACTTTGAAAAAATGTAAAGTTGAGTTATCAGTCCCAAATAAAAAAAAAGTTGTGTGCTTCATGATTTCAGATTTTTAATTCTGTTCTTTAAACTCATGTTTGCATTTCCTAACCTTTGGGAGAAGCTTCCTTATTTAATTTGCGAAATATTGTTGCAAACAGTTTCTAACACACACAGTCGAGCGTGCGGATTCCCAGATGAAAACAACTGTGTTGTTCGTTTGTCTGGCATATTGTGCTATACTTCGTTAAGCATTCGTTCCTTGCCACGGTCGCTTAACTCCCAAACTTAAATAGTTTGCGCTTAGTTGGTCTTCTACCTTTAAACTAAACAAAACGCGCTGCACAGTCGTGAAAATCATATGTACACAATGAAACCTACATTAAGCGGACACGTAGGACCTGGGACACTCACCCAGTGTCAGCTTAACAGGGTAGATGTTGGTTGCGCCACATAGCGAGTTCGCCCCCACATCGACTTAACTTGCGATCAAGTGCTTAAAATTTCTCTCTCTTACAGAGAAAAAAACAACAACAAAGTGCGCAAGATGAAACAAAACCACACAAAACATGTTTATTTCTCCTTCTTTAATCTATCGAAGGTGACTGGCGAACTCGAAATAGAAATTTCAGGATGAGTTCCTGGGGGCGAACTCACCATGGGGCGAAACTGGTATCATTTAGGGTGTCCGCTCTAAGCAGGTCGTAATACATTGCGCAATAATAGTTGATGATATTCGTGTTCGCGTCTGCTTAACAGAGAAGTTCGCTTAATGCAGAGTTATTTTACAGTAAATGTGCGAAGGAAATTTAGGAACTCAAGCTGGTGTCCGCTCAATAAAGGGTGTGTACTTAATATGGGGTCTGCTTTGTAGAGGTCTCGGTACTCGCCCTATTTCCCTAACAAGCGGCCAGTCACTACCCTACACTACGAAGAGATCAGAATTACTGTACTAACAGATAGATAGATAGATGATTTATTTAACTCAGCTCAGTTTTACATGACATGTAGGTTAAATTTTCATAGGCAACTAAACACAGTACAGCTAAGGAGTAAAAGAAAAAATGTAACAATAAAATAAGGAGCGAGTTGGGATCATCCAAATAGCAAAGGCTAATCTAGTGGATGACCCCTACAGACAGAATTAAAAATAGATTTCTTTTATAAAAAGTATTTCTTCATGCGCTTAAAGGTAGATAGTTAAATAGAACAACAATTAAGCATAGAGTTCTTAAGGTTTTACTAAATATTCTATAAGAGAATTTGAATTAGTTATGCTTGAAGAAAAGGAATTCCTAAGGCGAGGGCCAGGGAATTTTAGAGAACGTAGGTCATATTGGGTGGTGACAGTTTAACGCTAAGCCAGAAGAGTGACTCGTTTATGTTTATGTGGCATCTTGTTTTGAAAGAACAACAAACGATGTGTGTCGCCTACACTTTGTTATTTTCCTGACCTTGAAGTCAGTGAAGCAACCCGCATGTCGGAAGGTGTCTAATTTTGGGATTTGCTTACAATATTGACATAAGTTAGGAGCTGGTCTTCACTCAGAGATTACCTAAGCTAAAAAAAAAAAGACCCAAGGCTTATTGCATACGGCATTTCATGTACTGGCCATCGCAGCGCTAAAAGTTTCGATCGTAACAGATTCAGGCTCCGACATACCCATGTGTTGTTTTCCTCCATAATGATCTAATTGATTCATCGAGGATGTGCGTATACGAAATAAGACTCTTCCAGAGTAGGTAAACTATTATGTCTAGAGACCCTCTATTTTGTCATGAGTTCGTCAAGAAAACTAGCTTAGCAATATTAACCCTAGGTGGGAGGGAGCGCATGCGCAGGCAGGGCCCCAAAGTGGCCAAATTTGACTGGCTTGCTCGAATCGGCCCCAAAAAAGTTCTGCAGACTCGCAGCAACCCTGCGAGTCGTTTGCGCGCGTTAAATCGGCAAAAAAAAAAGTGTTGGGATTTTTGTCAACCCTAGGTGGGAGGGAGCGCATGCGCAGGCAGCGCCCCAAAGTGGCCAAATTTGACTGGCTTGCTCGAATCGGCCCCAAAAAAGTTCTGCAGACTCGCAGCAAGCCTTTGAGTCGCGTGCGCGCGTTAAATGGGCAAAAAGAGGGGATATAATGGAGCTAAAACGCAAGGGAGTGAGGCTAGAGAAAAACAAAAATAGCGGTCATAGCGCTCGCGCGCTCAAAGAATTATAAGTCGCATCAAAACAAGAAAAAATAAAAACGATGTAACCAGACTATAGATAAGCGTCGATCCACCCTGTTTGTCTTTGTTTAGTCGAGAGTTAATTGTAATGACGGACTGACAGAGATTTTTTCGTGACTACAACAAACACCAATGTTGAGTTTTCTGATGTTTGTCTCACAACAAGATATAACAATACGTTTCTTACTAACACTTGCTAAGTCAATGGAACAAAAGATTTTCTCACCAAACACTTAAATGAATGCGTTGTTTGCGGCGTTAAACTGAAGGACGATTATGGTGCACCTGACTCCTTGCAAGAAAAAAAAAAAAAGAATTTCAAAAAATTGAAATAGGGGAAAACTTAGTGAAGTTAGCGTCTTGAATGCACCTAACGTTTCAGGAGAAGTTTGCCAAGCATTTGCCGACGCAAAGATTGATTATTGAAGTTAGCGTCTTGAATGCATCTAACGTTTCAGGAGAAGTTTGCCAAGCATTTGCCGACGCAAAGATTGATTATAGACCTAAGTTCCCTGACTAATTAAGGCGCAGGGTGTGAAGAATGGACTCAGAATACCACGGGTCAAAAAATAATGCCTTAGTTTGCTTTAAATTTTGTCATAATTTCTCAAAGCAGGCTGAACTGAATGAGAAAGCTGTCGAGTAGCTGAGAATAGAATTAGTCTTTTAATGCGAACAACTTTACCATGCACATGAAAATAGCATGTGACGGGAAATGTTTAGTCTCTGGAAACTGACGCACGAAACTCGTGTAGTTTAATTTTAACCCGTCAACAATGATTTCATCAAAAAAAAGTCTTTTAAACAATTTTTCAGCGTTCTTAATCACAATAAAAGCTCCATTTATACTAAATGGGTGGGTGAGAAAATGTATCGTTCTTTTCAAACCTGAAACTTCTGATGCTCAAGAAGCTGAAATTCAAGCCAAGTCATCAAGTTAAAGCTTGCTTAATTAACTTTTACCATCAGAAAGTTCACAACAATGCGTGAAATGCTTTTCGATTTGCGAAAATGAAAAAGGAAAAGACAAAAGTTTTTAATAGTAAGCTAAGGAAGCAAGTGAGATAATCCATTGTGTTCCTTTCAAGGCCACCCGTTAGCCATTTAATACAAGGTAAGATCAATCTGTTTGTAGCGAAGCCGAATCAGTTGAGAAGTAAACAAACGCTTTGTGTCTTTTTTTCCAATTCCTTACCATTTGTTAAAAAAAAAACAGTTTTAAACATCACGATGAAAGTTTAAAAGTTTTACAAACTCGGAGCTAAAAGTTAAAAACTTGTGAGATATTTCGTCCGTTTTTCCAACCGGACTTCATCAGTCAATGATATGAATGTTAAAAGGATGAATTTTAAAAAAGGGTTTTAACGCCTCTTGGGGGTTAGAATTGTGTCATAGATAGCTGCTAATTCGTAACCATTGTCTCTGTTTAACGCCGGTTTCGTAAGTTTAATTTGAATAGCTTCTTTTATCCTGCGTTTGAAGGTGTTAACTTCGGTTGATAGCACAGGTTGATGGCACCGGTCGTTTTAAACATCACGCGTGGAGCAGACTTATAGATCGACTTTCTTGCTCATTCTCCTCAGTTTCAAAAAGCTACTGTTGGCTGAAAATTAATTTTGAAAGCTAATGGACTGAATAAAAAAAGAAACAGTTACATAGATGTAGTCTTTACTTCACCTTCACGGGTCAGATTAAAAAATTAAATTACTCTTTTGCGCCGATCAAGAAAAGTGATTGGTTTCTAATTACGTAAAAGACCTGTTCTGTTGCTTTGGCAGGCAAGTGAAACACTTACTTAAAGGTACATATATTCCCCCTTACCACTCAAAAGGAGGTTTCATCTGAACACGCATCAAGTGTTTGCCGTCCACACTACGCCGTGGGGATTCAAAAACCAAGTGGCACCGGTCGTTTTGTGTTTTCATGTATTTTTATATGAAAAGAAAATTAAAAAAAATAAAAACTAGGCCAGGGAAATCATTATCACGTGATGTTTTCAAATTCCTCCGGTTTGAGGAAAGCTTTCGAAAAACTTCGTTTTTGTAGCGGATTGCGAGAGTAAACGGTAGTCTAACTGCAGAAATAAAGCGGCCCTTCGATTTTAAATCCCTCTGACGTAGTGTGAAGGCTGCCTTACTGTCGTGAGAAATTTGAAGAAAAGCTGGTCACGTTTCGAGAAGTACTCGATGGAGTTAGCCATTCGTTGGTCGCGAAACAGAGTGTTCCTAGTTATATAAAGTTGGTGCGTGCAAAGAAGCAGAACAAATTTGTCTTATTTTTCATAAAGCTCAGAAGATCTCAACAAACATTTCTAAGTTCTAATTTGAACCGCTTCCAAACGGTCTCTATAAATGGTCTAAAATAACTGATCACGAAACTCAATTTTTGTTTTAGTTTAACACTGAACTGAACAAAGCCTTGATTTGGTAAGTGGGTGGGTGACTAGTTCATTTGTTGTCTTCCGACCTGAGACATTTCTATGCGCAAGTGTTTACAATTAACTGAAGATCACTCAGATCACTGTAATTCTGACTAACAAGTTATGAAACTGAATAAGCGTTTCTTGTCAACAATACGTGCAACAGAGTTTTCGATTTAACAAAACGAAAACAAAAAGAAAGAAAAGCTTTGGTCAGCCAAGTGGACAAGTGAGATAATCTATTGTTCTTATCAAGTCTCTTTTTAGCCAATTATAAGGTGAGATCAGTCTATTTGTAGCGAAGCTAATTAAGATGTATAAACAAGCGCTTTGCTCTTTTGTCAAATCCTTTCAATTTGTAATCAATAGGATTTTAATCATCACGCGTAGAACAGACATATAAAATGAGTCTCCCATTCGCTCTCATCATTTTGAAAAAGCTACCAGTTGCTGGCGTAAACAGTCTTCAATCATGTCTACTCGTTCCGAAATTCTTGCTCAGAAGACCCTTCCAGTGGACTCTGTGAAACGAAAGCTGGACTTTGATGAGCTTCGTAAGTGCCGAACGGAGGCCGAATTTTTCCGAGGACTGACTTGGAGGAAGAAGAGGGGTCGTCGTTTAGACTTCGGGGAAACCGACCCGTCTGTGCGTTTACGATGTCCTGGTGAGTGTGATTAATAACCTTACGTAAATCTGTGGTAAAGCAATAATTTCAGTTTAAATTCTTCGCCTGTTTCAGGTAATACTTTACATTAATTGTGCATTGAAAAGGATCTGAAAGTGACGGCGTGATCAATTTATGAAACATTTAAATTTTCGATTTGCTTTTTCAGGGAAAACAAAAAACTCTAAGACGAGACAGGAACTTTGTTAGGTTCAGAACTTCAATGGCTTTTCTTGACTATGATGAATATTTCTTTCGTTGTTTCAGTTTTGCAGTTTATTGTAGTATTTTATTCAAATACATCACTACTAGCTAAACTTTGTTTTTTCCGAGCCTATCTCTCGGACTTGAATGTAGAAAAAAGTTGTTAGTTATATGGTCTTATGATATTTGATAAGAATTGTAGATACCGATATGTAAATGTTGGGCCGCAGTGTATCTCAGCGTAAATTACGGGCTTGAAAATTTTAGAGTAATCGAGCAATAACATAAATTTTCAGAAGACACTGTAGCGTTTTTTTGCGTACCTAAAAACTGATTTTACATAAATAGAGAGGTTAAGCATGACGTTTACGGCCAACGGTACACGGCAAAAATGAAACTTTTGCCGTCTGTCTTTAGCACCCTGCACAGTGGAATCAAAACATTGGTATTTGCAGTGAATAGTAAGAGACACTTTTCCATTTTTGTATGATTTATTTCAAGATTACAAGAAAAGAATAGAAAATCAGAGGTAATCTTTGCCGTTTGCCGTTTGCCGTTTGCCGTTTGCCGTCTGCCGTAAACGTCATGCTTAAACTCTCTATTAAATTAAGGCTTAACCGAGGTAATTATTTCTGTAACGGAGAAGACGCTATTCTGCATGTTGTTGGATTTTGCCATGTCTGTAACTGCAGTCTGTAGTACTTTCAGCTTTGACCAAAATGCAGTATCGGATAACATGTTAATGTCTTGCTCGCGGAGGTCGTGTTTATAATAACAATAATTATAGTGGCATCTTCGTGTCTGTCCGAATATGAACTCGTCTCTTCTAATTGATTTTTTTTTCGGTTGTTTTTAGACCTCCTGCCAGACCGGTGTGACTCTGATTCAGTTACCATGCCACCCCACAGAGTAAGAAGAACTGTTTTCACTGTCGAACAGAAGGCTACGCTTGAAGCTACGTTTCGGAACAAGAAGTATCTGAGTCGCGAAGAGAAAGCAACTCTGGCTGCGAAACTTGACCTCGATATCGCTAAAGTACAGGTATGTTTTGTGAAAATTCATTGCTCTCTCATTCAAGAGGGTCTCAATGAGGTGTTGCCTTTTACGGTCAATGGTTGCGGATTTATTTTTTATGACGGTTAAAGGAGTAGTGTCACGAGGATTTGCTGCTTTAGGTCAATTCTGTGCTAAAATCATTACTTTGAGGCTTTAATCATAAAAAATGCTTCTTGACGAAGATATCAGAGAGGGCTAACCATAATAAATTTCTTGAGGAGTTTTGGAATACGCAGCATCAAAACTCAAAATAATAGGCCAATTTTTTCAAGTTTCAATATATTTCCATTCATGCCATCTGAGCGACAAGCGACAGGAAACAGTTTCAGTACTTCGATAACAAAACTAGATCATTAGTTTTGAAATTTAATTGTTGCGAAGACACCTTCTAGCTTTTTGGAAATTTGACAAATAGCGTGACAATGCCCCTTTAACAGAAATTAGAAATAAATTGCAATTGTTTTTAAAAGTTTTAAATCAAATTTAATTGTTTACAAAGTTGAAAAAATATATACATTTAAAGTATTATTTAAGAATTGTAGACAAATGTAGCTTCCAGATACCCTGGTCCTAGAGGTTTTCTTGACTTTTCACTGCATGAAAGAGCTGGGAGTTCGCCGCGAAGCGGCGAGAAAATTTTCTTTCCCGCCGCCTCGCGACTCGTGTTCACCGCTTCGCGGCTCTCTCGCAGATCTCTTATGCGGTGAAAAATCAAGAAAGACCTGGGATCAGGGCAGCTTTCAGGTTACAATACAAAATTTATAAAAGTCTTGACACGTCGTTTTAAGGCTTTCTCCGGTTCTTGGCTAAAATGTTTTTGTCAATCGGCTGAATTTTTGGCCCGTTTTACGGCTAAGGGCTGCTCTCATTGCGACCCTCTTTTTATTACCATGATCTTAGAGATCGGGAAAATCAAAAGTAGGTTCAGCTTGAAGAAGTATCCGGGATCATGTTATTTTATGGCTAGAAACATTGTGATAGCGCGTCATCAAAGATTCTGTTTGTTTAAGGGGGAGGGGGTTGGGGGATATTGGTACGTCGACTTCAAGATTAAGTCATTTTATGCAAGATAATTTTAAAATGTCATGTTTTATGGCTATCAGTTACAAAAACATGGGGAAAGAGGGAAGTCCAGAGATCCGTAACAATAACTGTTTGTTCTTTTGAGTAGAAGGCATTTCCAACAAGTTTTTTTGTTGCTATTATTGCTTTGAAACAAACCCTGAAATTTGGATACAGTGCAAGTTTACGTTTCAGTTTGGCAGGTTAACTGATAGCTATCTTTGATGTTGATTATGTTATTTCAATCGGATGAAGCTTATGTGTGTTAATGACTCGCGTTGTTTTTCTTTGTTTTTATAGAACTGGTTCAAAAATCGTCGCATGAAGTGGAGAAAAGAGCAGAAAAAGGGCACCGTGGGCCCTTCAGGATTCCGTCCTATCCTTCCAGGGACTCATTTGATTGAGACGTCATGTAAGCAGTCCTTCAAGAGTACTGTTAGCTTCGATGGCTTCTCACAGCTCTATGCGCAGAAACGACCGTTGCAGCCCCCGTCAGCATCTCAGCAGATGACGCAATCATATGCAGGCACCT